>CM018032.1:25380250-25682750 GCA_008638375.1 Nyssa sinensis
TCAACATGAATCTCTCAATAATGTAACAACAAGAAGGTACTGCCACAATAAACCGATCATAATCAAATCAATGGAGAGTGTCCTCTCAGTGTAAGATAAGTCATAAGGAATAGTGTCATTCAATAACGTAATCATATCAATCCCTAAGAGATGCATTTACTCTGTTCTTAGGTAGAATGCCAATGAAAATGCAATTGAAATGCCAGTGTAAATGCAATGAAAATGCCAATGGAAATGCTAGTGGAAATGCTGGTGGAAAGCCTTCTAGGAATTCATTCCTGCCACCTGTCCATTCATGGACTTGACCCTTAGGTCTCCAATCAATCAGAAAGCATCGGATGGATATTGTGACAGAGCACAAATCCGGTATTCATAACACATCATGATCATTTCGTGATTCCATAGAAGTATAAAATGGAATATCATATATTCAATTGAGACATAACAGTAGGCCTTTCCAGGCACAGTTCAACATGAAAGTAATGATACAGTAGTCAATCAAGGTCCACAAGATAGAACAATATCACATTGTGGATAGCAATAACATGAAGTACTTTCAAGAGTACAAGTTTGGCAGTAAAGAATAAACTTGGCTTTGGAAACACCATATGGAAGAGAAAGGGAATTTACTTAGCTCTATCGTGATTCTATATTAGAAATCCGTGAGTGTGCTTTTGTCTTTCGAGTTCCCTATATATCAGTAATACATTTCAGAATAAATGCTATTCGACAAATTTTATGCCTTGCTATCATAAGTATTTCTAATGCTAATTTAGACCTTACCATTGAGTCCGGAAAGCCGAAGAAAGTCGATTTAGGCTTTTGCGGAATTCCGTTTGGACTTTTGTACTAAAAAGGGCAAAATGGTCATTTTGCACTTTTACGGTTATTTCTATTTTTTTTTGGGACCCCGTATCATGAAACGGACCTCACCATTGATCTTAGAATGTCTGAGATAATAAAAATTGACTATTCATTTGCATCGTTTGGACTTCGTTTAACCGATATTTGAAATAGGGGTATTTTTGTAAAACTTAATATTTTATTAATTTTTCTGTTTGGGCCACAGTGAAATTTCCTAAAACTTCCGGGGTCGGTTCAAAATTTCCCAAAGCTGCGGTCTGAACCAGTTGGTTCATAACTAGTAACCCTAAACCGGCCTGACCTGTCACTGAACCAAACGGTTCAGTCAAATCTTGAGAAACGGAACAAGATAACCAGTTCTCCTATGCTATCCATGTTTGGGATAACCCCAAACCCAATTTCAATTTCCTATATTTGCATCCAAACAAGCCCGATCCATTTTAATTTTATATACAAAACGACACAGTGTTGGCTCCGTTGTTGCGGTCGTTCGGATCTCAACCCGACCCAGCCCAGACCCGGTTCGTCTTAACCCGATACACCCCACGATATTCCGGTCGTCTTCCCCGATCGTTTTTTTGGCCACAGTCGCCGGAACAGTAAACCTTAGTTACAAATCTTCACTATTTAACATTTATTTTTGTCGTTTTTTCGATCCTTTCATGCCAAATGAATCCCCCCGCCTTAAGCTTTCATTTAGGTACTGTTAAACCTAAGAAAGCTATGGTTTCCACCACTGTTCTTTCCCAGTTTCCAGTGTAGCACCAGTGAGGATTACTCGACTGTAACTTTGTTATTTTTGGGTCATCTTTCTTGATTTTTGTTGCATTAGCATCCTGTTTGAATTTCCTACCCACTTACAAGCTCAAGATTAAGTTTCATGCATCAGATCTCATAAAACCCAAATTATCCCTAAACCTGCAACTAGGATTTTCTCCCTCATTTGTGAACCAAATGAAGTACGGTTTGTTCCTATCAACACCATTTTTCATGCTTGTTTAGACCCTATATTCAGAATAAATCGAATCATGCTATAAAATTTCAAAACAGAAACAGTGGCTTACCCTAGATTTTTGGATCCTTTGGTGTTGAGCTTCTCCTCCTCACGTCTCCACTCCAGACCTTCTGTTTCTGCTCCTGAGTTCTTTCTTGACTCACTCGAATTTCCTTGGGTCTTTTCTCTCTCTGATTTCCTCACTCCCACACAAGGATGTGTATATACATTTTTATATAATATATATATATATATATTTCTTGCCCCAAATCTCACTCCACTGATCTTGTCACAGCCATACCTCCTCCCATACCTCTTTTGATTTGCACCTTACTCCACCATACCTATTAGGTTAGGGTTGGTGGAGTCATATTACTTTATGAATATATATATATGCATATTCATAATACTATACATATATATTCCCTCACCTAACTCACACACTCACGGCTGTCCTTGGCAGCCCACTTGCTTCCCCTTTTTCTTTCTTTTGTTTTATTTCTTTATAATTTTGCATGTACATATATATATATATATATGTACTTACATATATATATATATATACTATACCATTTTTATACGCACGTGTACATAATTATACGTATATATTATTTACAGATATTTTCTCAATTCGTAATTGCACACATGCACCTTATTTTAGATATATTGCATGTGCATACGTATGCGTGCATGCATGCATGGAACTACATATGTGCACGCATTACGAGGCTGGGTTCCGGGTCACTAGACATGGCCCGGGTCACAAATCGATATTCATCAAAATATAGAGTTTAAACATCTCGGGTTACAACTGATAGTATGCTACCCGACGTAGCTTACCTCGGTATACGTGCTAACCCGGGTCAGGGTATTACACCGACCACACTAAGGCTTTACATATTATAGTAGACGCTCTTGGAAAGAGGATACCCATGGTAATCATTGACAATGGCTCGACTCTCAATGTATGCTCTCTTAAGACTTCTTGTTAGGACCATAGGGTCCATCGTCATAGTTGGTTAATTCGCATTTTGACAAAATGTGCTTTCAATGTAATCACACATTAGTCCTAGGCTTAGTGTACCTTAATACCCATTCTACGCCAAGAAGATTCAAGCTTCATTGTTGTGATTGTCTACCGGCCGCCTTGGTACTTGAAGGGTAATTGAGTAATTTGGACATTTGTTGTGATTTGGATCTCACACACTAGATCCATAGCATATAGTGCTTTTCTAACATCATGTGTCATGGTCTTATGTTTATGAAACAATAATCTTCCCAAATATGCATATTTCAAAACCGTAGGGAAGTTAATTTCACAAGATAAGTTGAAGATGAGCAACCTATTGTTGCTCATTCAAACAAACCAAGTCGCTCATTCAAACGATCAACTGAAGCAAGGTTTTCTCATTTTTCATTTGTTTGAATTGTCTGAATCAAACAAAAAGCCACAACCTATGATCTTTGCTCGTTTGATATTCATTTCATAATTGTTCAAACGAACAAGTGACTTGTTCAAACGAGCATCCTTTGTTCGAATGAACCTTGCGTAATAACAAAAAAAAATTTGTTTTCAATTTTTTTTTTTTCAGATCCGATCTCTCAATTATAAAGTCATAAAATTTTAATTTTTGAGAAAGGGAACAGAGCAGAGAAAGTTTGTAACATCCTGACCCAATCAAGTAGGAAAATTAAGGATAATAATGATTATCATAACATAATTTGCTAAATAATCATGGACAATTCTACTTAAGACTAATAGTCTACAAATATAGAGATGGGTGTCTAAATCAGAGCGATTAGCTATGAACTAGAGACAATCAGAAAGTAATTTAATGACAATGGTCAAAACTTGATGAAAAATTACAATTGTTATTAATTGAGGATTGGCGCATGAATAAATTTAGAAGATTAGTACATGTGTCACGACCCGTAACCTACCCGAATAGCGACTCACCCGCCCTTTGGCCCGTGGGCTACCGGGTGGGCTTCTCATAAGCAACAACGCCGGACGGCGGTGCGGCTAGGATTGGCAATTGCAGAAACGTGAAAAACTTTTTCTGTTACATCCCGCACACCCGCCCAGTACCGTTGCTTTTTCTTTTTCTTCGAAGCGGTAAATAATTAACAAACATTCAGAGCATACTAAAATTTTTAAAGTTTTACATATTACATATCTGATTGCCCCTCGGGGCTTAAGTACATAATCGTCCAAATTACTACAACAAAATTGACCAACTATAGGTCCTAATATTTCCAAAAGTCCTTGATCATAATAAAGCTATTAATCATCAGTCTTCAAATTGGGCAAGGCTCCCATTCATCATCAATACCTGAAAAATGTTGGGATAATGGGGTGAGCTTCAACAAGCCCAGTGAGTAATTCTAGTACTTTGTCATGAATTTTCAACTGGTAGTGGGTTAGTTATAAGAGAGACTTTATATAAACTTACACTACCAATTGTATATATACTTCAGATACAGAATATAGGATTCTTTAAAAAAGATAGCGTGAAACATACAAGGCATTCGAGCTAGGCATGTATTTCAGTAATCATAAAATACAAGAATCTTCAAATCACGTAGCATGATGCATTTTAAAGCATTCAATAAAACGTTTAATATGCAACAAAATTTATAAACATGTGCAAGATGGCCATTTGAAAGCCAAGGAAATAATTTAAAATCCTTTCCATGAAAATAGGAGGATGCAAACTTCTTCTTCTTTAAAACATGGGATTATATAAAAACCCATTTCAGATAAATGAGAGTTTAAAAACCTGCTACCACTTCTGAAAACATTGTTATCTTTTCACTTTGATTAGGTTGAAATCTGTTTCGAACCAGATTCTAGTTTTTACTTCGTGTGGAGATATCCCATGCCTAGGGGATCAAATCCTGCTACCGGGCATTCTTCATGTCAATTGAGTTCCAAAGGAATCCCAATACCAGTTGTAGTGCTTATGCACTATTATCTTGCAAAACTTTTTAATTCTTTTATGATGCTTTTTAAAGAGCATTGAAAACATGGTTTCTTCAAACATGTGTTTATCACGAGCATTATAAACATGACTTTTTAAGAAAAGATTTTTATGAGCATCTAAAAATATGGCTTCTTCAATAAATGCTTTTAATGAACATTTAAAAACATGGCTTTAATAAAAGAATAAATTTTCTTGAGTATTCAAAACATGGACAATTTAACAGAGCTTTTAAATACTTAGAGGACAATACTTGAAACATTTAACACATGAGTTTCAGGAATTTAAATCATGATGTATAGTAATTTATTAAAGCATAGATAGAATAAAAGCAGTTAACTCAAGAGGCATTTAATAAAATTGACATTTACATGGACATGCGAAAAATAAACGTATCACCTGTTAGAAATATCAAGTAGTAAATTTTGCATGCAATGTTAGAATTTATAAATAACGACGGTGCTTGAAATAAAAAGCATATAAATACAAGAATTTAGAATTTAAAATACTGCAGATATTTTCATAAAAACACTTCAGAATACTTGGACTTCAAATTACTTCAGAATCCATGAAGATTAAAACCTCCACTTCAAAGTAAAGGATTACTCACCTTGTTCCCCCGAGTTAACACTACTGGTGGGCTTTTCCCTTTCCTTTGTAGGTCCTAAGAAAATCAAATTCATCAAGACTTTAATTAATTCTTGATTTACTTCAAATCATTCCTAGATTGATGCTCTCTATTTAATTTTAGACACGTTGTATCCTAATTCCCTAGAATTGGTCTTACCGGTCTATTGTGGTAATTAATAAATTTTATCTTTCATGTGACTTATTTTTTTGGTACTTATTTTGGTATTATGGACCTCACCGTTGGGTCCGGAGCGTCGAAGAAAGTCAATTTAGACCCTCTTGGCTTTTTATTTGGCTTCGGGCAAATTTGCTAATTTACACTTTAATGTGTCTTAATTTTTCAGAGTCCGATCTCATGAAAAAAACCCCGCCATTGGATTCAGAATGTCCCAAATAGTCAAAAATACACTATTCACTTATTTTATTTAGACTTCGTATTATTTTGTTATTATTAAATTAATTAAATTTAATTAATTTTACAATTATATATCATATATTATTTTAGTTGGTATCCTACCACACGAGTAGGGGTGGCTCAGTGGTTGATTCAGTGGGCTTTAGGGCTTGTGTCACGACCTAAAACCCATCCTGTGCTGATCTCGAATCGTGACCGCCACCTCGGCCCGGGGGCCGTCGGGCGAGACTCACATAAGTGACGGTATCAGACGATGGTGCGGCCTTTGTTTGTGGAAGTGTGAAAAACTTTTTCTTTTCTTTTCTTCTTTTAAATTTTCTGCACATTCGCCCGGTACTGTCGTTCTTCAGAATAGTACACATGATTATACATTCAGAGCATAATAAAAACTTTAAACTTTATAAACAATACATGTTCAGTTGTCCCTCAGGAATTAGTTACATAACATTTAAATATCTTCTATAACAAAAAGTGACTAACTTTAAGTCCTTAGTGCTTCCCAAAAACTGCTAGTCCTGTAAGGAGCTTCCTACGCCCTTCCTCAAAATTGGCAAAGCTCTAACCATCTTCATCATCAAAAGTCAGAATTTCTTTTAGTTACCTGTAATGTGGGTTGGATAAATCCGGGTAAGCTAAACTAAGCTTGTGAGTAATTCCAGCATTTGTCATGGGTTTTCAATTGGTAATGGTTAGTATAAGAGAGTTTATAAAACATTCACTACCAATTGTTCGCATACTTCAGCCAGGCGATGTGGAATGCATTACCCTCTCCCATGACCCCCTCCCCCGTAGGCTCAACCTCACCGACGGGAGTGCAGCGGCATGCAGACATCTCTACACTCCCTACTAGGGTCTGGTGCTGATCTCATCTGTAACGACCCATTCCACATGGCATAACACATAATGAAATCCCCAAACCACGTTGGCTCATCAATGCCAAATTTTCCAAATCCATTTAAGCATTAAGATCCAACTCAATAATTTAACACTATAACAAGAATAAAGGAAAACCCTCAATGTTTACAAGGATACCTCAAAGTCTTTCACACACTCGCTGACCATCTAACTAATCTCAGACCAAGCCATGAAATCATCTCATAATTCACCACAATGGCATCAATATATCACCCGTATCTCAATGTAAATTAATAACCTATTATTCCTCCAAGGTTATTCTAACTCGTCGAAACCTACCAATAGCCTACCACATCCATATCCAAGCATTTAAATCCATCCCAAAATATACCTACATATATATATATATAGCAATAAGCACACAACCTGCTATAAAGGTAACTAGGTATACATCCAACCTTATAGACATCCAGGCTTATAGCCGATCTTATAAACAACAAGAACATAGTATACCCCGTAATTTCACTCAGTCTACTGCGTAGATATAAGCATCTAATCCCAGTTTATCAATGACTCAGCATACCACACCTTGTACAATTTCACACCGTAAAGCAACAATCAATCATCGAATCATGTAATCCAAACTAGCCCAATCAACTTAAAGTCTAAACTTCTCCCACTATCCTTAGGTACTCAAACCTATGCCCTAATACTACCACGTATCAGAGTCCACACGCTACACAATGCTTATAAAAACTTCCAAACTATGCATCGTGTCCTATTGTGCTCAACAACACCCCACAGTCTCTAGGTATTCGAACCTATGCTCTGATACCACGTTGTCACTCCCCGAATTCCAACGAACCCGAGGCGCGAGTAACGAAACTAAAAGAAAATAAAATAAAGGACAATCTAACGAATTCAATTCAAACTTACATTCATTTCCTTCAGTGTACATCCATGAAAAGCACAATTAATAAAAACATTCAACATGTCATTCAGGCTTAAGCCCTACACACAAAATATGCCCTCCTAGGCCAAATATCCTTCTAAGCTCATATCTCCTCCACTCTACAAGACTTCCTCAAGTCTCAAGTGCCGGAGTGTCATCTGAAATGGTGTCCCACGAATGGGTCAGCTCAACTGTTGGTACAATATAATGCTAATGTAAGAAACAAAATTAAGGGCGTGGCATGTGCGAGTGTATAGTTATATCTACATGTCATTCAATGTCATCCATACAATGTACAAGCAGTAATCTACATGCCATCCAACTTATTAACATAATCTAAGGCGTGGCATGTGTAAGTGTACAGTTATGTCCACATGCACAATTATAACCTACATGCCATCCAATCCATCCATACAATACATTAACAAGATTTATCACACATTCATGAATTCATTAATACAATGCAATGAAAATATGCGTGACACACCCATGCAAACTCCATGTTACACCCATGACTCACTTTACGGACCTTCCCCGACGGCCTGAGTAACCAAGTATGTCTCACTTTATGGACTTTCCCCAACAGCCTAAGTAACCAAGTATCCAAGTATGTCTCACTTTACGGACCTTCCCCGATGGCCTAAGTAACCAGTATGTCTCACTTTACGGACCTTCCCCGACGACCTGAGTAACCAGTATGCACATCACCAAATGCTCAACTCACACTATGTCTCAAAGAATCACACCACGCCAATATGCTTTGATTCCACCATGCAATAATGCAATATCATTGAAATCTTTCATCCATACATAAAACATGCTTTAGATAATGCATTACACCATAACATTCTAATCACAGAATCCCTTCATCAAGGGTACATGCCGTACATAGTTTGCTTAAATACATGCTTTAAGTTCACAGTTCATAATCTCAACAATCCTCGTCACATGGAATGTACATATAGTCATGATCCACATCCATCACTCAACCAAACATTCAAAAAGATAAAAAAAAAAAAAAAAATACATAAGCATATAAGCAATCAAACAATTATATGAATCATCAAGTCAACATGGCAGTTACTCCTAAACTTAATTCTATTACTCACTTAGCACAATATATCGTACCTGGATAGGTTAATCTCAACCCTAAGATGTAGTGCTCGCTGTGTAGTGGAACTAATAATGATGATGTAGAAGGTCAGACCACCTTCTCCTTGCCCTTCCCTGTTCCTAAAACCACAAAATGTAACTCAGTCTATTGCTACTTGAGTTATGCTATTCATCAAATTTTATTTCTTTATTTTATTGGTTTCTACTTTGCTAAAATAATTTCTACCATTGATTCCGGAACGTCGAAGAAAATAGGTTTAGGCTTTCGCAGATTTTAATTCGGACATTTGGGCTAAAAAGGGCAAAACGGTCATTTTGTACTTTCACGGATTCTTACATCCTGAGACCTCTTTTCACAAATTGGACTCTACCGTTGAGTTCAGAACGTTCGAAATAATAAAATTTCACTATTTGTTTACTCAATTTGGAGTTCGTTTGACTGTGTTTTGACTCAGGGGCATTTTATTTTTTTCACGGGTCTTTTATTTTTTTGGGACTTCGTCTCACGTTACGGACCTCACCGTTGGTCTTAGGAGGTCCAACATAGTTAGGATACATATATGACTTGTCTAATTTGGGTTCCGGGCCATTTTGGGGTATTTAAATTAATTTAATTAACTTATTATTATTTTAATATGTAATATATATATATATATATATATTGATGCAAGAGGAAGACACGGGCGATGCCTGTCTCCCCTTGGTCACACGTGTTCTCCCATCCACTCCATTCCAGTTTCGAACCTCGGCGTCTGCACTCCCCTACCCCATTTTTCCTTCTTTATTTTTGAAACTATTGGGCCCAAACCCAACAAGCCCAAACCTTTTTAAAACAGAACCAGCCCTACACTTTTAAACCCAACCCAATGGCCCACTAGACAGACCCATAAGCCCATTGTCTTCCTTAGTTTTCCGGCAAGGGAACCCTAGGGTTCCGTCGCCATCTCCGGCGACGGCAACCGATCTCCGGCCATTTTCACTCTATTTTCAAACGCTGTTTTCTTCTATTTTTCTTATAGATCTCATCTACAACCTCGATTTTCACCCCAACACATTAGATCATCACGAAACAGCCATGAGTCCGCGGCTCTAGCCAAGAAAAACCCAGATTCCAGCCGACTGTTATCTCCCATTTTTTTCACACCTTTCCTGTCACATCCCGAACCCCACCCTACGCGGATGTCGAGGACGTGACTGCCAGTCAGTCGCGACGCGACCAACCGAAGGCAAATTCTGAACTTTCCGACGAATTACACTCCAACTGTAGGGTCAGATGCAGCGGAATTTAAAACTTTTTCTTTGTGTCACGGGAATGCAACTCACTTATCCATCATAAGAATATGTATCACAGAGCAAGACTAAATCCAGTCAGTCAACAATTCTAATCTCAGAGCATATCTAAAATCAAGCATATAACAACAGAGCAGATCTAATATCTCTAGAGTACCATTAGTTCCATGAGCCATGTCTATCTAGTATATATCAGTCAAGTCAGTCATAACATACCACTCACCGGAATAACCAGGTTCAATCCACAATAAACCAGTCTCTACAATTCAGTGCCGTCAGATCCTTACTTGCGATGCCACTTGGCCTATTCTCGTCATGTCATAGTACCTTCTAATCCAATGGAGGTAATTCCTGAAAAATGTCAGAATAATGGGGTGAGCTTAAATAAGCCCAGTGAGTAACACAGATTCCCTATCATGGGTTTCAAAACCAGTTTTGTGCTTCCATGGCACATGGATAATTTAGTCATTTCAAAAATAACTATTTTTATAAGTCCATTTCATAAGTAGTCTAGTACAATAAAACAGAATCGAAGAAACAATACAAACGGGTTGGAACATAACATAACCAATCGGTCAAAACAATAACTATTGCTAATATATCGGTCAAGACACAGACTCTTCATTAACGGAACGAATCACAATCGGGACTGAGTGGGAACAATAAGTCAGTCAAGACAGGGGCATATTAATAACAGGACGGAAAACATAACGGAACTAGACCGTCTATCAATCAGGCCAGACACATCATCAACGGATAGAATATAACGGAATCGAACGGAAACAATACATCAGTCAAGCAAAGGCATATCGCGAACGGATAAAATTATAACGGAACTAAACGGTAACAATACACTAATCAAGACACAGGCAATCATGAACAGGACAACATAACGGAACTGGGTAGAAACAATATAACAATCAAGTCAGGGACACATCACTGTCGGAACTAATCATAACTGGACTGAACAATGTTTCAATCAAGACAGACGTATCATCAATGGACAGTACACAACGGAACTGGACCATATATCAATCAAGACAGACAGATCATCAACAGACGGAACATAACAGAATCAAACGGAACAATACATCAGTCAAAACAAAGACATATCATTAACGGATAGATCATGATGGAACTGGACCATATATCAATCAAGACATACAGATCATCAACAGACGGAACATGTCAGAACCGGACGGAACATAACAACCGAGGCAGACATATCATTAACGGACAACACATAACAGAACTGAACGGAATTCCTAATTCGAAGGACACAAGCACATCACGTGGAATGTGGTACAAAGGGTGTACAATAAGTACATACATTTGAACAGTATAGCATTCAGACAGTATACTATACAAAGCGGTACGATACAACAAAAATGTTGTTCTTTGCCTATATCACATGGTTTATTTAATCGTTTCAGAAATAATGGTTCAATATATCCATTTTATCTCAACAGTTCAAAACGGGCAAAACAGTACGGGGTGCTAGCACAGGGATCAGGAATATAGTCAATTATTTAAAAAGACTAAAACCATGTCATAAGTGATATAGTACGAAAAGCATGCATTTAAATAATTGCACTTAAATAATTGCATTCAAAACAGATCAGTAAATCAAGGGACAGTATCAAAACAGTGTCAGAAGTTACTCACAAACTTTACGCTTATTTCCTTGCATAAATAATCCGATAACCTCCAGGTACGTCAGGCATCTCCATGTATATCCTGAATAATAATCATCAATCACAGACAGATCAGAACTCATCCATTCAGGTCTCATTCGTCATCTTAGGTATCTATCGGATCACCTAAGATAGCCTAGTAGCCTATCGCCCTTCCATTGGGTCTCACCCGAGGCTATTTCATTCTTTAGTTAGGCTTAACAATTATTAGGATTATATCCTAAGTCATTTAGACTTCAATTGTTATCAGTCAGGCACTCATTCAACCTTAGGGGCAAAATGGTAATTTTACTATTTTTGTCCCGGACCCTGTCGTGGTCTTCGGAATAGTCTTTATATCTTAAGTACAAAGTTCTACGTCCTTTGGACTCCAATCGGTATCAGTTAGGTTCTCATTTTAACCATAGGGGCAAAATGGTAATTTTTCCATTCTTATCGCAGACCCTGTTATGGTCCTCAGAATATCCCATATATCGTATATATGAAGTTTTAAGTCTTTTAGACTTTAATCGGTATCAGTTGGGTACTTATTTAGTCTTAGGGGCAAAATGGTAATTTTGTCATTTTTGCCCCGGACCCTATCATGGTCCTCAGAACGTCCCATATATCTCATGTATAAATTTGTAAGTCCCTTGGACTTCATTTGGTATCTGCTTTAGATCGTCGGGACACATCGATCATTTCTCGTTTTACGCGTTGACTGTCTCGGAGTCTTATTTAGCCCTTCAGTGTTCATAATTATCCCTATGATAATTTATCAGATCAGTTTGACCTTTATTCGACCTCTACTTCGCACTTACAGTGCTCAGGGGTATTTTGGTCATTTTTCATTTTGTGTAATTCTGATCCCGATTCGTAATCTAATCAAGTATACAGTCTCACCAGTGTCTGGGCTCTTACCGGTATCAGTTTCGACCCAATCGGACTTTGTTTAGGTCTCGTACGGTATCAGGGGTAATTTAGTAATTTTATGTGTCGTATTTTTCGGCACGTCAGTTCATAAAATGGACCTCACCATTGGGTCCAGAGCGTCCAACATAGTGAAATTGGACTGTCTGTTATGTTTAATCGGCCCTAAGTATCATTAAGGGCAATTCAGTCATTTACACCTACGTGTCTGTATTTTTCGGGACCTCAGTTCATTAAACGGACCTCACCGTTGAGTTCAGAATGCCCGAGGTAGTTAAAATAGGCTATCTGATATTTTTATTTGGGTCTGGGTACCATCAGGGGCAGTTCGATCATTTATCACTTACGGGTTTGTATTTTTCGGGACTGTATTTCCAAAATCGGACTGTACCATTGAGTCTAGAATGCTTGAAATAGTGAAAATACACTATTTATTTAATTTATTTGGACTTCGTTTGACATATTTAATGTCCAGGGGTAAAATTGTAATTTTACCTATTTAATAAAATAATTAAATAATTATTTTATTATTTAATTAATTTGGCAGGGCTTAAATGTATAATTTTCCCAAAATCTGGGCCACTGTGTAATATTTAAAACTGTCAGGGGTTAAATCATAATTTCAGGAAACTTCAGGGGTGAAAATGTAATTACATAATTTAGGGGTTCAAACCCCTTGGTTTTAGGGTTCAAAAATTGAACCAGTCCAAAACCTCCAAAAACCAACCGGTTCACTGACCCCCAGTAAACCGGATTTCAATATCCTGGTTAACCCCAATTTGGCCCTTAATCCTCGGATAGCTTATCCCAAATTTCCCCAATTTTTATTTCTAAGGCCCGTAACCAAACAGGATGAAATCAGATTTTAATTTAAAACAATTTGCCTCAAAACGGTGCCGTCCAACTAACCGGTTTATGCAATTGGTCGGGTCCCGACCCGACCCAACCGAAGTCCGGCCCAATCACAAAAAAAAACCCGTTTCCCTGCGCGTTTTTCCGGTGTCTTCTCCGGCGCCAGTGCCGGAATCTCAGTAAAATCTTTCATTTTTCTCTCTATTTACGCGTCGATTTTTCATGGTTTTTGTAACAATCGACTCCCAAAACATCTTGGAATGTTTTGGGACTGTTTTGAACATTTAACAGCTTGGTTCTTGGCATCCAAACCAATCTTCCAGCCGGATTATCGTTTTGGGTCAGCCGCACCTGCAACTGTCCATATCTAGCTCATTTTTGGACCATTTTGGTCCATTCAAGTTGCGTTGGGTTCCATTTTTTATGCTCTTCACGCCTATGTGCACCAAACCGAGCTTAGAGTAGCGTTTTTAAAAACCCAAAATTTTACCCCTCTCGGCCTATCATGGTCTAGTGCCCAAACAGTGCAGTTTTCACCCCATTCTTTGTTATTATCATCCTCTTCTACATTCAGGTGCATGCATGCAGTTAACAGGGTCTAAAATCAATCAAAACAGTATGAAAATTTAAACAGAAAACCAAAGCAGTTTTTGAGGTGTTTACCTATCAACAGTGAACGTCCCTATTTCAATGGTTCACTCTTTGATCCCTGGCACCTCGGTCCTCAGTTCCTTCCTCTTGATGCATCTTCATGGAACACCATCTCACACATGGATGTACACACATGGATGTACACACAAGCCGTGGACACACACATGCAAGCTTTCTCTCTCTATAAATTCTCTCTCTAGCAGATCCACCATCACAGGTACAGAGATCTGTTTTGGATTTCTGGTTTCCTCTCCCTCACCCACGAGACACACAAGACCTCCTCGTAACCCACTTATTATGTATGATATATATATATATATATATATACACACACCTATACATATATATCTCCATTTATGTGTGTGTCCACATCAGAGAATCAGTAGGGTCATGGGGTGACGTGGGCTGAGGGAAGCTGATTTAATCCATCATATGGGGTTTGCATGTAATCTCATTGGTTGCTTTGGGTGGCAAGTTGGGGCAATACAGAGATATATACAAATAAGTTGCATACATATGCACAAAGTAATGGGTAGCCTAACTGGTAAATTTTTGGGAAGAATTTATCCTCTCAAAGGTCAAGGGTTCAATTCCCTTGGCCTCCCATTTGGCCCCTTTTTCACCATTTTTGGTTAAGGCCACGTTTGGCTGCACATTAATTCAGTTTTTTGATGTTTGCCTCATAACTTTCATTCCGTAACTCCTTTTTCGATGCGGTTTGTTCCGAGAGTTTCATATTTCAGTTATCTACAATGTCAGAGGTTCCGTGTCATTTATTAGTCATTCGGGATTTCTGTGGTTAATTAATTCGAATTCCGTCAGTGTTAAATTGACATTATTTCACCTAATTAATTGGTAATTAGGTTCGGGTATTGTACCCTATTCTCGGACATGTTCTAATTATTTTATCGGCCTATCATGACCGTCGGGAGATTAGGGTTAATTCCCTTGATTATTCTCTGAGCCGGTATTAATTAATAATTAATATTTAATTATTAATTATACAGGATCGGGGTGTTACATCCTACCCCTCTTCAGAAAAGTTTTGTCCTCAAAACTTGGTTGGTCATATCTAGGAGATTATGTCATCATAATCTCCCCTTTTCATTTGTCTCTCGGACCGCCGTATCATTCGGGATACTATTTTTCTATCAAGAAGGTATTTTGTATCAGTTCCATACAGACTCCATATCAGATACAGATATTCCCATTCGGTCAGACTTTACAGTCACAATTGTATAATCTCCTCAAGATTCAATTATCAGACCTATCTCATATCAGATCAATCGGGTAGTCATCCTTAAATAAGTGGAAATCATCCACTAGGATCATTTAATCACATGTGATCCCACAAGTGATTCACTTGCTATCCATAATTACAAGTGTCAATGTCGGAGTCAACAGACCTACCGTCATTTCCTTTCGGTTGCTATGTCCATAATTATTCGTATGGACATGTCTCAAAGTATCATGAGTCTACAACCTTAAATTACACCAGTTCATATCAGACCCAGAAAATCCCCAGTCCTTAGATGCCTCAGAATTACAGGCCTATCGTCTATTATGAAGACTTTCATAACTCCACATCAGATCTCCCAAAAGTGGAACTTAAGATCTATGGCTCAGGTACTCTGTGGTTCTTAATCCATAACCTACTGCTCTGATATTGCTCTGTGATACTAGTTGATTTCAAAACTTTACCAACTTCGGTTCTGATAATCTTAATTATCTTTCAACGTTTGCTCTGATACCACCTTTTTGTCACATCCCGAACCCCACCCTACGCGGATGTCGAGGACGTGACTGCCAGTCAATCGCGACGCGACCAACCAAAGGCAAATTCTAAACTTTCTGACGAATTGCACTCCAACTGTAGGGTCAGATGCAACGGAATTTAAAACTTTTTCTTTGTGTCACGGGAATGCAACTCACTTATCCATCATAAGAATATGTATCATAGAGCAAGACTAAATCCAGTCAGTCAAAAAATCTAATCTCAGAGCATATCTAAAATCAAGCATATAACAACAGAGCAGATCTAATATCTCTAGAGTACCATTAGTTCCATGAGCCATGTCTATCTACCATTAAGTCAACCTAGAACTAACCTTAATCATTCTTATCTTCACTTATGACTCAGTCTTTTCCCAAAAGACCTAATACCTAGTGCTCTGATACCATGTTGTCACGACCCGAAACCCACCCTAAGCGGATTACCAGATCGCGATCGCCGCCCCGAGACCCGAGGGCCCCGAGACAAGGCTCGCATATGCAGCGGTATCGAATAGATGTGCAACATACGTTTTGCGGAAGCGTGAAAAAATTTTTCTTTTCTTTTCTCGTTTTTAATTTAGGCACATCCGTTCGGTACTGCTACTCCATACATAGCATACATGGTTACATATTCAGAGTATAACTAAAAACTTAAAGACTTATAACATTAGATACAATACGTGTTCGATTGCCCAGAGGGCTTATTACATGTCCTTACAATGTCTACTAATACAAAAGTACTATTAGAGTTCATAGATTATCAAAAGAAACTATTTAACCATATCTTCCCAAAATCAGCAGATTCGTCATCGTCGTCCTTAAGTCAAGACTGCTGCTAATTACCTGAAAGGGGGGTCCGAACAAAGTCCGGGTAAGCTAATCTAAGCTTGTGAGCAATTCCAGTATTTGTCATGGGGTTTTCAATTAGCAGTGGTTTAGTACATAAGAGTTTGTAAAATAATCACCGCCAATTGTTCGTATACTTTGAATACAGAATGTATGCATTCCTTAAATCATGTAGCTTTGAAACATTTAAAGTATTCAAGCTAAACTCATACTTGTCAAATAGAGTATATAACTCAAAACATATGCAGTTCGTAAAACAATAGCTTGAAACATTTAAAGTATTCAAGCTATACTTATACTTTGTCAAATAGAGTATATAACTCAAAACATATGCATTTCGTAAAACAATAGCTTGGAAACAATTAAAGTATTCAAGCTAAACTTATACATATGAACTTCAAAACATATAACATATCACGTATTTCTTAAATAGAGTATATAAAACTCAAAACATATGCATATTGAAAATGAGGATAAAACCTGCTTCCATTTTCAAATCATTTGTCATCTTATCACTTTCATTAGTGGAATCCGTTTCGAACCGGACTCCTATCTTACTTATAAATGGAGATATCTCATGCCTGGGGGATTAGATCCTGCTACCTGGCATTTTGACAGTCAATTGAGTTCCGTGCAACCCAAAATCCCATCATATGTTTACAGATTAATTGAGTTCCGTACAACCCAAAAATCTGTTATTTAGAAAGTCGGCTGAGTTCCGTACAACCCAACCAAAAATCATAGTGCTTAGGCACAACTTTTCTTACATTCAAATACATTTAATACATGATTTCTTCAAATAGATGTTTCTCATAAACATTTAAAACATCATGTACATAAATTCATAACAAATCCTTTAAATGCTTGATATAAACAAATTCAGAACACTTTACATAATTTGGCATTTAAAACTTTAGACATGCTGAAGTATGTTTTAAGAAAACCATGACAGAAACCATTCACTAAGCATGTCATAATAGAGTTTATAAAAACAGAACAATTTAACTAAATCATGTAAATACTGAATTCGAAATTTCAAACACTTCATATCTTTGCATTTAAAACCTTTTTAAATCCATGGAGTTAAATCTCCACTTCAAATACAGGGTTACTCACCTTGATTCTTTAGGGTTAGTGCTAATAATGCGCTTTCCCACTTTCCTTGTAGTTCCTAAGAACAATTCATAAACACCTCATCAACTTCACATTCATTGTAATATCATCTCGATATTCCTTAACTTATGCTTAAATCGCATTAGATCCTAAAACGATTTCATAATTTCATAAGTACTTAATTTAACTCGTACTTGAAACCTATGACATAATTTAATGTGTTAGAAACTGAATTTACTTCAATTTGTACTCTTCTGGGAGTTCCATTAACTTTAATTTAAAGTTATTTATTTGACATGTTTACGTGTCGTGTCTTTTCGTATTTCGTTTCTCGTACTTGCCTTAGTATTAGTACTTTGGACATCATTTCAGTTCATAGTCATCTAACAGATGCTATTCATCAAATTTTATGTCTTTTTATCTTAGACATTTCTTTAGGTCGAATAGACTCTACCATTGAGTCCAGGGTGTCGAAGAAAGTCGGTTTAGGCTTTCCAATCATTTAATTCGGACTGTTATATGTAAAAGGGCAAAATGGTCATTTATCGTTTTACGTGTCATATTTTTCTGTACTTCGTTTCGTAATTTGGACTCCATTTTTTAGTCCGGGATGTCAAGGAAAGTTAATTTAGACCTTTTCTGATCTCATTTCGGCTTTAGGGGTACCAAGGGTATTTTGGTCTTTTTACCCTTTTTGTGTCTTTATTTTTCGGGACCTCATCTCATGTCATGGACCTCACCATTGGACTCAGAAGGTCCGAGATAGTAAGAATACACTAATAACTTGTAAATTTTGGGTCAGGGGTATTTTGGTCATTTACCCCTTACGTGTTTTTATTTTTCGGGCTCCGTCTCGTAAAACGGACCCTACCATTAGTCTCAGAATGTCCAAAATAGTAAAAATACACTATTCATAAGCTTAATTTGGACTTCATTTGCCCTATTTATGAGCCAAGGGTAAAATAGTAATTTAACCTTATTTATTAAATAATTAAATTAATAATTTAATTATTTAATTATTTTTCAGGGGTCTTAATGCATAAATTTTCTCTCAGTTGGGCCACAGTAGCATTTCTAAAAACTTCTGGGGTCAATCCGTAAATAGGTAAAGTGTTGGTTTATTTTATTTTTAATTAATTAAATAAACCAAAGGGTTCGGTCCAATTTTAAATGAACCAGTCCGGTTCAGTTGCAAACCAACCGATTTAGCCGGTCTGCTTACATGTGGCTGACGTCATGATATGTGGCTGACGTCATCATGACGTCAGCCCTAGATCTCATTTTATTTAAACTGACACCCAAAACGGCGTCGTTGCATTTAATCGGTGGCAAGCCCAGAGGCTGCCACCTGTCCGAGTCAACTCAGCCCCCATTTTTTAAAACGAGTTGGCTCGTCTTCATCTTCCCCACGAGACCCCCTCTGAAACCCTAATTCCCGAATTCCTTTTTCTCCTATTTCGTGCAGTTTGGATCCATGGATCCCCACTGTTTTTGTCCCAAAATGTTCCTAAGGGATAAATGATTTGATTGGCATTCGTTTTGGAGTTTAAAACTCCTTCATATGTTCGGTTTTGAAGTGGATAATCCGAACTGTAAAACCTATGGTTCATGCTTATTTCTCAACCAAAATGCATGAGGTTTCGTTTGTTATGATCCCCTCTTCATGGGGATTCATTTCTTGTTCCTAAATATCGGTTTAAATTGAGTTTTGAGGGGTTGGGTTGCAAAACCCGTAACCTGCAACTTGCATTTGGTGGCCATTTCTTGAGCTTCAAGGTCGCGGGTGTAGGTGTTTAAAACACCCTTGGTGTCTAGTTGAGGTTCTAAAACTCCAAACATGATTTAGCCACTACGGATTCAGACCTGCTTGAGCAAGGTCCATCCATGGCCGTAGCTTATGGGTCTTATGATTTTGGGCAGTTTTTGAGCTAAATTTTCATGCTTGTTATGATTAGAGAGTGTTCTAAACATTATATATATAAAATGAAAGCTTAAATCAGTTTATATGTAGAGAAATTCTAGAGAGGGAATTTTGACAGTTTTGAACATTCTCACCTTTTTGGTTGGGGTTTTCCTCCTTTTCTCTCTGATTTCTTTCCTCTTCTTCTCCTTCAGTTCCCTTCTTTTGGTTTCTTTCGTGAGAGATCAACATGCATTGCATGTTTGGCTTTTAAAGCAAGGTAGCCGACCTCTCTCTCTCTTTTCATGTTCTCTCTCTCTCTACAGCTATCTCTCTCTCTCTCTACATTCTGAATTCTAGCCCTACACAGCTCTCCCATCTCATTAATTTTTACTTTTTCTTTTTCAACTTTGCATTAAATTTCATAAGATATTTATACATATATATACATATATATACTTATACACATATATATACAAGACACACACACACACACACCAGCCGACACACACACACACATTCACACTTGTTAACTTTTTTACTTTTTAACTTTTTCATATTTCTTTCATTTAATATATATATATACATATATACACATTTAATTAATACATATATATATCCATTTTCTTATAATTAATTAATTAATTTAATAATTAATTAATTATATATATAATTTCTTTTCCTCGTAATATGTGCCATGTGACCCGGTATCCCGGGTCGGGATATTACAGTAGCCGCTCCGATGCTTAAGTAAGTAAAAGAATTGAAAGACTGTATTGAAAGCCAAAGAATGAGCATGAATGTAAATCATACCTCTAGGGTTTAATTTATAAGCCGTGGCTCTCCTAAGTTGATTAAGATTCGACGCCATGAATATTGGGATTTGATCATCGGAGATTGCAGTTACCTTGTGGAGCTTTGAGTCGTAGATAGAGATAATCATAGATAGTAGTTTCCATGTTGAAGACTGTTTCCTTATTCCCTGCTTGGCCGTTGTTAAGGAAACCATGATGTTGGATCCATATGAAGTGTTGAATAAATATTGCCCAGAACGGAAGGTCTGGAAGATGTACATATGAGAATACCTTGAGGGCTTTGTCCGCACTGTATGACCGAGTTTATCGGCTCTGAATGATATATATATAAGAATGCCCTGAAGGCTTGTGGCTGCTCTGTATGATAGACATATATGAGAATACCCTGAAGGCTTGTGGCTGTTCTGTATGATCGAAATTGTCAGCTCTGTAGGATCGAGATTTGTTAACTCAATGGGCACACGTGTCTCAAAGTGATTGGTGTGTCTGTTTGTGGTATATCACCAATGATAACAGTAAACAATGTGAACATAACATTAAATAGCGAACGACTTAATACAAAACATTGTTTGACAACTGAAATATAAACTGACATAAATTGAACATAAACCACTTTTAGGTGGTGAGTACATGGGAGAGACTCTATTCACTTCTATCATGCTTCTCAACTGTCTTCCTAAGCTCTTGAACTCCTACTGTTGCTCTGTAGCATTCTCACTTGAAAAATTTGCAAGTGGGGTGAGCTAACAAAACTCAGTAAGTAAAAGTTTATCTCCAATACGAGTTAGGGTTAACATAGAAAAATATAAATTCAAAGGTAACATGATAGCCAGTTATGACAACGGTTGCAGTTAACAATAAAATGCCACAATGGCCAATGAATGGTAAGGCACAATAAACAAGTACGAGTAATGGTGTAGCATGGATATGGGTAAAGCTCAATAATCACAATCAATATGAATATACTGCTACAATAAAAATGGTCACAGTCAAGTCTAATTAATGAGTGAACGGTCAACATAGGATTATTCATAAGGAATGGCACACATCCTATGAATTCAATAAACGAAAACATTTCAGCCAAATATAAGTGATGCATTCGCTCTAGTTGGCTGACCCTAGGTCTTTCGGGGCCTGGCATACCCTGTCATGCCCCGAATTTCCACAAACCCGGGGAGTGAGTGAAATAAACAAAAGGAAAATAATAAAGGACAATTACATGCATGCCAAACACTAACCCAATCTCTGTTCTGACACTAATCTATAGGGCCTTGCCCGTTGTTTCATAACATACAGATAAACATGTATAGTTTAGGGCTTATGCCCTTGTACAACATCAAAATACACCTCAAGGGCCAAAATCCTCCATGATCCATGTCTCCTCTATTCTCCAAGACTTCCTCAAGTCTCAAGTATCAAGAGAGTCATCTGTAATATTATATCCCACGAATGTGTCAGCTCAACTACTGGTATAACATAATGCTAATGCAAGAAACAAGATTAAGGCATGGCATGTGCAAAGTGTACATTTATAATCTAGATGTTTTCCAGTTCATTAATACGATGCAATGAAAATATGCATGATGCACCCATGTCTCGTTTACGGACCGTATCCGATGGATCTGAGTACCAACTCCCGTTTACGGGCCTTCCCTTGATGGATCTGGGCACCAATGCAATGGCCAATTTTGGGTTTTTCACCACAGGATCTACACCCTCATAATGCATAGCACCACGTGTTCAACTCACACCATGGTTCCAAAGGATTCACCATATGCCAATATGCTTTGATTTCACCACACAAAAATATAACCTCAACGAAGCATGCTTTAAATGATGTATCATACTCTAAGCGACAATAATATTTAAATCATGAAACTTGTTGCACATGAATACATATCTCATACAGTCAATTCAAACACATGGTCACAGTTCACATTCATCACTTCACTAAATTCTCAAAGAATGTAAGAAACCCACAAGCACGTAAACAACCAACTCTAAATTACCAATCAAATATATTCCAAATAATTCTCCAACAACAGTTAAGCATATAAATCATTCAATTTACTCATAAAATATCCCTAAACTTAATCCTATTTCTTACTTAGCAAAACATCATACCTAGAAGGGTTTTTCTCAACCCTTGGAAGTCGCATCCACAGTGTAGTCGAACCAAACAGTGAGAATGTAGAAGGTTAAACCGCCTTCTCCTTTCCTGTCAGTGTTCCTAATGAAATATAACTCAGTCTATTGGTACTCAAATTATGCTATTCATCAAATTTTATGCCTTTATTTCATGAGTTTCTATTTTACTAAAATAGACTCTACCATTGAGTCCAGAACGTCGAACAAAGTCGGTTTAGCCTTTCGCGGAATTCAATTTGAATATCCGGGCTAAAAGGGCAAAACGATCATTTTATACTTTTACGGGTTCTTACTTCTCAAGACCTCTTTTGTAAATCAGACTCCACGATTGAGTCCGGAATGCTCGAAATAATAAAAATTCAATATTCTCTTATTTTAATCGGAGTCCGTTCGACCACTTTTCGACTTAGGGGCATTTTGGTAATTTTTAATGTTCCTACGAGTCTTTTATTTTTTTTGGGACCTCATCTTGCAACACGGACCTCACCATTGGTTTTAGAAGGTCCAAGATAGTTAAAATACACTAATAACTTGTTTAATTTGGACTTTGGCCCATTTTGCTAATATTTAATTAATTTAATTAATTAATTATTGTTTATATAGTATATATATATATATATACACATATATTTTGTGTTCAAAATAGGGCACGAGATTGTCTCGTCCTAATTGGTTACACGTGTTTCCCCCTACACGCTCGGTCACGGTTTGAGTCGCAAGGGCGCACGCATTTTTTTCTTTATGCTTTGGGCCCAAACAGCGAACAACGTCCTAAACCTAGGATAGGTTATCCAGCCCCCCTTTGGTTTATCTCATTCCCATTTCATATCCCCTCAACCAAACAGGTTGAATTCATCTTTTAATTTAAAATAACCCTACACGGAACGGTGCCGTATCACCCCACCTAAAACCCAAACGACGTCGCACAGGTGCACTGTTCATCGTCCCCTTCGATATTCCGATGGAACAACCCTAGGGTTCCGTCGCCATCTTCGATGACGGCGACTATTTTTCGGCCAGATTTCAATGCTTTTAAAATGCATTTTCTCTCATTTTTCCTATAAATTCCATTCCTAACCTTTGTTTTTGATTTGGACCACTCAAACTCCACGAATAGACCAAAATAGTAGCTCCAGCCAGAAAATACGATTTTCCGACGAGCCTTCTACATCATCATTCTTTCATTGTTTTGGCTCCCTTTTTCTTCCAATTAGTTTCTACACTTTATAGGAATCATTAGACATCATTTAACCTAAGTTTTAAGCCTGAAAAATCCTAAAATCGAATTATTTCCAAAAACTTGGAACTCCCTTTTTCTCTCTTGTTTTTGAACCATTTTAGCTAGTTCTTTTTGTAATGCGTTCCATATTTTATGCTCAACAAGATCCTACTTTTTAAACTAACTTTCATGCTCAAAAAAGATTAAAATATAAGCTAACTGGCTTACCTCCTTCCTAGGTTTCTTGGTGTTGCAGTATCTCTCCCCCTTCTGATTTTCTCCCCTTTTGAATCCTCTGAATCCCCCCTACTGCTCTCAGTTTCTATTTCTTCTCCTTGCTTCTTCTGCCCTTCTCTCTAACCCAACAGACACATGTATATACATACATCATAACTCTCTCTCTCTCTCTCTCTCTCTCTCTCTCTCTCCACATCAGACCTGCACACACTCAACAACCAGCCTGCTTTGCAAACTCACACACTCCTTCACTTTCTGCACTCACACAATCCCACGCAACATATATATGCATATATATATATACACATGCACACATATGACAGCACACTGCTCCCCCTCATTTTCTCCCATTTTCTGACTTCCCTTACGGATTTCTTTCTTCCCTCTCTGATTGCATTAAATGGGGGGGCTTAACCTTTGTGTTTACATATATATATATATATATATATATATATATGTATATAATTTATCACACACATACCCACACCAATGCCAACCGACACACACACACTGCTCACACAACAATACACACACATAACCTGTTGTTTCCCACTTCCTTTTAGTATATATATGCATATACAATTCACTACACATGCATATATACAATACATTATATATTACATACATATTCTACCATATATATCTACACATACATAATACACATCTCATACACACACAAATTTATGAAATGAAGATTTTTATTCCAAAAATTTCGATCTTTACATAACCCTCATTTAACCTCAATGCATATAAAATGCCCTCATAACTCCATGCCTAAAAATGCTCTCATCTCTTTATGTCCGTTCATGGACTCGACCCGTAGGTCTCGTCAATCGACCCGAAGGTCCTGTCAATCAACTCGTAGGTCTTTTCAATCAACCCGTACGTTCTGCCATCTCAGAAAGCATCGGATGGTTATTGTGATTGAGCACAAATCCGACATTCACAATAAATCATGATCTTATAAGAAGTGCATAAGGTATGGAATAACATGCAATAGCATCCATCAATAGGCCTTTCAAGGCACAGTACAACATAGCAACAAGGAGATAACAGTCAATAACCATCCACCAGATAAAACAATATTGATGGTGGGACAATAGCAGTGGGTACGTAAATGATTACAAAATTTTGGCAATAATAGAAAGAATGTGACTTGGAAAACCACGTATAAGAGATAGGAGTTTACTTACCTTATCAGTGCGTCTTAGTATTCCGTGACTTTCCTCTTTCCTCTCGACTTTCCTACATATCAGTAAATACGTTTCAGTTTTAATGTTATTCTTCCAATTTCATACTTCATTACCATTCTTTTACTAATCTAGACTCTACTAGTGAATCCGGAACATCAAAGAAAATTAGTCTGGGCTTTCACGGTTTCCAATTTAAGCTACTTTACCAAAAGGACAAAACGGTCATTTTACGTGTCTCTATTTTTTCGGTTCTATTTTCATAATTTAGACCTCACCGTTGAGTCCAGAAGGTTTGAAATAATAAAATTTCACTATTTACTTAACTCAATCGCAGTCTGTTTGACTCACATTTGACTTAGGGGTATTTTGGTCATTTTGGCATTTCTAGGTATATTTTTTTTTTTGGGGGGGGCTCTGTCTCATAAAACAGACCCTTCCATTGGGCTTAGGATATCCGAGATAATAATAAAACACTATTTATTCATTTATTTTGGACTACGGGTTAATTATCTTAATTTATTCTAATTTAATTGATTTATTTTATTTATTTATTTATTTAATTATTTAAATGATATATACTTATTTCGGTGAATTAGGGTCACGTGTGCCACAGTGGCACAGTGGTCCGTGTATCAATGTTAAGTTCCTCCCTTGTCTTGATCCTTGGTTCGAACCGTGGGGGTAGCAGCCCTCGCGTAATTGTTTCCTTAAATCTTTGAACCAAACAACGGACTACAGTTAAAACACGAATAGGATAACCTTGTCTCTGTTAGCATATTAATTTAAATTCCATAACCCAATAGCCAAACAGCCCCATATACGCATATAATTAAAATCAGAACCCTTTAAAACGACTTAGATTCAATATAAGCTAGCATAACACGATGTTGTTTTGGGCACTGTTAATGGTCTTGCCCCACGACTATCCGGCGAGGCTCAAGCACCTTCTCCGGTGCCAGAGACCCTTTTTCGATCAATTTTTGACCAAAATCAATTCAGTTCCCTTCCAAATTTCATGGGGATTTCATATCTACTTTTAGTTTTGAGATTGGATTACTTGATCCCCACGAAATAAAGAGAAACCGTAGCTCCGGCCTACCAATTTCTTTCAATTTCGTACTTCGTTCCTAACTGTTTTAAGCCCAAATAATCCCTACATTAAATTTGGACATGGTATAAACAGTTTTGCATCATTTAAATAAGGTTTCATGCATACTTCTACAAAAATCTGATTATCCCACATAACTTGTAAATGCATATTTCTCTCTCAGTTTTGTACTATTTCCTTTTATTATTTTTCCTATTTAACCCATTTTTCATGCTTATTCAAACCCTAAAATCAAATCTATCATTCATGCTTTAAAAAATTAAAACAGAATCGACCCAGCTTACCTAGTTTCCACATTTGTGCGCAGTGTTTCCTTCTGAGTCACCCTAGTTCCTTCTTCTGAATTGTAGAACTCCCATTCTTTGACCTCAACTTCTCAGTTTCCTTCTTCCTCCTTTTCTACTTCCTATCAACAACTCACATGTATATATCAGGTTGCGCCTCCTGTAATACCCCGACCCGAGTTAGGTGAGACCGACCCGAGTTAGCCGGTACCCGATCCAGTAAACCCGGGCCATGGCATATAAACCCGTAATAATAAACAAATAAATAATAATAATTAAAGAGATGTATATATGGTTATATAAATATATATATAGATATAACTATATCATCAACACGATTGGTTGATGATATACATAAGAATATAAGTAAATAAAAAGAATCAAAAGGTAATTAGAGAGTGAACTGCATGTGGGTAATGTGTGGTGGCAACATGCAGAGCAAGTGAGTGGAGGTGGCAGTTGCATGCAAGGAGAGTGAGGAAAACTGTACAGGTGTGCACGTGTGTGGTGTCACCATGGTTACAGGTGGCAAAAGCCACTGACTATCGAGTCGGTTGGATAAATAGAAAGAAGTTAGAGAAAGAGAAAACTGGGGCGTGCGAGAGAGTAATAGGAGGAAGAAGAGAATCCAAAGGAAGGTCTGAAATTGTTGGAAGAAAAATCAGCTAACATAAGGTATTAAATTCAGTTTATTTTCTTACATTTTTACTCTTAAATCTTGTTGGTAGCATGATAACGTAAACAGAGCTTGAATGAATAAGGCCCAACAAAAAAATTAATAATTTATGAAATGGCCCGAGTCCTAAACCAAGTCAAACGAAGGCCAAATAAAATAAATAAATAATATATTTTGACAATTTTGGACCGTCTGAACCCAATGAAATTGTACGTTTCATGAGACGGGACTCCGAAAAGAATAAGACACCCGTTAGGTATAAATTACCAAATTGCCCTTAGTGCCTCTAAAACCAAATGAAAGTCTGAGAGAGTCTAAATTGACTTTCTTCGACGTTCCGGATTCAATGGTGAGATCCGTATTCTGAAATAAGGTACAGAAAATTATGACACGTAAATATGTAAGGTAATAGAATCAAACTTTAAGACTTAAAGAAGCTACCCAGAAAAGGTAACTAAAATAGGAAAAAGAATTGATGATAATTAAATCAAAGTGATATTATGGAATATAACTAGACTTTGAAATGTGATTTTAGGGAACTTCAAAGGAAGGATTTTTCGAGTTAAGCTTTTGAAATTCAGGTGAGTGTTTCATACCATATTGAGGTAGGCATTTTCAGTATAAATATAAATATTGAACTCTATTATGATATATCGACATATGATGTCGGTTTCCCTTATAGCCTTTATTTAACATCTATACTGTATACATTTTGAATGATCTATTGACAACTGTATTATCTTATTTGACTTAAGAAAATGTGTTCATAAGATACTCAAACGTTATATGATTTTCTTACAAATGTTTGAACTGCTTTTACTGAATACCAAATAAGGAACTTTAATTTGAGTAATTGAACTGCTATTGATGATTATTGATTTTGGATATGATTTGGATATGATTTTGATGCTTTGAATAGAACACTCTTCTATGATTGGTCATTATCGAATAGATTTTGATTTATCGAACCCTCCTACAGGGTATATTGTGGTGAGCCGGTGTTGATACGGCATATCGAACTAGCTAGCCCATCGATCTCAGTCAGCGAGGTTCTAATTTGCTGGCCATAGAAGTGGAATATATGATTTTGAATATGAATATTGAATCTGAACCATGATTGAATCTGATTTATCGAACTATGATTTTGAATTATCGAACAATGACATATTGTATTGAATTATGTTATCGAACTATGACTCATCGAACTGTGATTTATTGAACTATGATTTATCGAACCATGATATTGAACTGTTATTTTGATTTATTGAACTATGTTATTGATTATCTATTTTAATTTATTGAACAATGTTATTGATTATCGATTTACGATTATCGTTAAATTGAGATTTATTGGAAGTGAATTTGATATTGTTATCTTGTACTATAAATTAAGATAATATATGATATCTGATCATTGACATTTCCATATTGAATTATATAGTAGTTTTGAAACCCTTGGTATGTTATGGAATGCTCACGAGCTGGGATACTCATGAGCTATTGAGCTCATAGGATTTGTATCCAATATTTCAGGTAATGATATCGACAAAGAAATAGTAGGATTTGTCAGGATAGTCGACAGCTTGTAAAGCTACGAACTTTTTGTAATAGGATTTGTAACACCTCGACCCGATTAAATAATAATTAAGTCACTAATTTTTAATTAGTGACCTAAAAATGAATAATTAAGAAATTTAATCGGGAACAAACGATAATCCCAAAAAGTAATTCCGAGACCTTAAAAGTCAAGGTCAACTTCGGAAAAAAAATAAAATACGACTAGGATTTATGAAGCCGGTACATGAAGAATAAATATTTAATTTAAAATCATAAAGTGAAAATAATGCAAAAAGTTAAAATAAATAACTTATTTGGCTAAACAAGGCCTAATGAAAAAGTGACAAAAATAAGCCAAGTTGAGGCCAATGGGTTTTGAACCCTTGACCCAAAAATAACCAAAGTCTTAAAGTCCAAAAAGTAGCCACTTGGGCTGCCCATCTAATTATGTCTTATATTGCAAATTATGTGTATATATGTATAAAGTAACAAGGCCCCACCTCCCAAATTGCCCAATCACTTTTCATGCAACCAAAAGAATTAATTTAAAATGAAACAAATAAAATAATAAGAGAGAGAGAGACCTAGAGAGAGAAAGTGAATTGGTGAGAGAGGAAGAAGAGAGGAGAAGAATGAGAAGGAGGAATCTGCCATTGCATGTAACACTGGGCTGCATTGAGATTCTAGATCCAGTCTAGAGGAAGGACAAGAGGGTCATCAAAGGTATAAACACAAAACCCACACTATTCTCTCACTAAAAATTTCCTATATTACAACCTGTTTTAGTTTTTTTTTCTATTGCACATACGTTATCTAGAGTATATGATCAGGATTAAGGAGTAGTATTTTGGACCCTAGAACAGCCCAGAGACATAGCCGTACATAAACCACCATGGTTGAAGCTTGAAGAAACTTACTAAAAATCTGACTCACATAGAAAATCATTTTGAGTCTTAAAACATAAAACACACAAGAAATAAGGAAGGAAAATCAAAAAAACAGAGAAAATGGCTCACTGTTGAGCACTGTTTAGACGAGAGGCCGAGAGGTCAACAATGGCAGGTTCTTGTAGGCACATTTAAGCTTGCATACAGGATTAGAAACAGATACACCATGACTCAAGGAGTCCAACGAAGCAAACCACTTGAAGAATGACCTAGAAATGGGTTAAAAATTTGATCTAAAACCGAGACCCACCAAAGACCTTCCATGAGGCTGCTAAGCTCGAACCCAACCTCCAAACCGATGCCAAACTCTTCCTGTAGGGTGCAGAAACAAAATGAAACCAACCAAACCCCACGAATTTGGCTAGAAATCCACGAAAATAGAGGGTATAATAGCTAGGGTTGCAGAGGAACAGTAGCACATACACGGGGAAGACCCCGCTGAGTCAACTCGTGAGTTGAGTCAGCCGACCCCGACCGAGTTAGGCCACCCACTCTGTTGACTCAAACACGTGTCGAGGCATAAGATAGGCCACCGCATTAATGAAACACTACGTTTTGTTTTTCTTAAATGGAAATTTCGGGCTGTTTGGATACACAGATAGTAACGGATTTAATAAGCCTACGCGTGAGGGGGATACCTTATCCACGGATTGGGCCCTAATCCGCCGTTTGGTTTAGAGCAAATTAGAAAAAAAAAATATATATATATATAAGAGGGCTGCGCCCCCAGTAGTTCTAACCCACGCACGCCCACAGGCCCAAGCCCTAAACAAGGCCCAAACACCCATTGGGCCACCTCTGATCCGTGCAGATTATTTCAACATAAGTAATATATATTACCTAACAATAATATTAAATTAATTAAATCAGTTTAATTAATTTAACAATTAGAATATATTCTGATGTCCAAAATAAATAAGTAGATAGTGCATTTTGACTATTTTAGACATTATGGACCCAATGGCGGGGTCCGTTTCACGAGATAGGACTCCGAAAAATTAAGACACGAAAAGTGTAAATTACCAAATTGCCCCTGATGTGCCCAAAGCCAAATAAAAAGTCGAGGGGGTCTAAATTGACTTTCTTCGACGTTCCGAACCCAACGGTGAGGTCCATAATACCAAAATAAGTACCGAAAGATAAGTCACGTGAAAAATAAAACTCATTAAGTTACCACAATAGACTGATGGGACCGACTCTAAGAGAGTAGGATACGTCAGGCCTAAAATTAAATGAAAGAGTATGAATAGGTAATAATTTAAAGTAAATATAAAATTGACAAGTTCTTTATAATTTTCTTAGGAGCTACAAAGGGAAAGGAAAAGCCCACTAGTAGTACAAGTCCAGGGGAGCAAGGTGAGTAATCCTGTACTTTAAAGTGGAGGTTTTAATCTCCATAGATTCTGAAGTGATTTGAAGTTCAAGTATTCTGAAGTGTTTTTTTTATGAAAATATCTGCCGTATTTTAAATACTAAATTCTCGTATTTATATGCTTTATTTTTCAATGTTCTATCGTTTCGTTTATAAATTCTAACATGGCATGCAAAAATTCACTTCTTGATATTGCTAACAGTTGATACGTTTATTTTCTGCATGTCCATGTAAATGTCAAATTTTATTAGATGCCTCCGAAAATAAATGCTTTTATTCCATCTATGCTTTAATGAATCCCTGTCCATCGTGATTTAAATTCCTGAAGCTCATGTGTTAACTGTTTCAAGTATGGTCCTCCAAGTATTTAAGAAACTCTATTAAATTGTCCATGCTTTAAATACTCATGAAAACTCACCCTTTTTATCGAAGTCATATTTTTATACTCATAAGAAGCATCTATTTGAAAGTCATATTCAAACACTCATGAAAAGCTTATATTTGAAGAAATCATGTTTTCAATGCTCTTTGAAAAGCATCAGTGAAGAATTGAAGAGTTTTGTAAGATAATGATGCATAAGCATCGCAAATTATTGAGCTCCGTTCGGGTTCTTAATCCAGAAGAATGCCCGGTAGCAGGATCTAATCCCCTAGGCATGAGATCTCTCAGAAGTAAAATTAGGGTCTGGTTCGAAACGAATCCTTGAGTTAAAAAGTGAAAAGATGACAAGGTTTTCAGAAATGGTAGCAGGTTTCAAAACTCCATTATCTGAAATGGGTTTTCATATAACCCTTTGAAGTTTTGAAGAAGAAGAAATTGCACCCTCCTATTTTCATGGAAAGGATTTCAAATTATTTCTTTGGCTTTCAATTGGCCACTCTGCATATGTTTATAAATTCTGTTGCATATTAAATGCTTTATTGAATGCTTTAAAAATGCATCATGCTATGTGATTTGAAGAATTCATGTATTCTGCGATCATTGAAATACGTGCCTAGCTTGAATGCCTTGTATGCTTCACGCTATCTTTTTGAAGAATTCTGTCTTCTATATCTGAAGTATATGTACAATTGGTAGTGTATGTTTATATGAACCTTTTCTTATAACTAACCCACTACCAGTTGAAACCCATGACAAAGTACTGGAATTACTCATTGGACTTTTCGAAGCTCACCCCATTCCCTAACATTTTTCAGGTGATGACGATCAATGGACCCTTGCCCAATTTGGGGAGTGATGGTTGGCAACTCCATTAGGATTTGGGGATATTTTTGGAAGAACTAGGACCCGTAGTGGGTCGAATTTTGTTGTAGTAACTTTTGGACGATAATGTATTTAAGCCCTAAGGGGCAAACGGATATGTATTATGTAAAACTTTTAAATTTCTAGTATGCTCTGAACGTATGTTATTTGTTTACCGCTCTGAAGAAGAAAAAGAAGCGACGATACCGAACGGGCGTGCGAAAAGAAAACGTTTTTCACGCTTCCGCACTTTGCCAGTTTTGGCCTTATTGCACAGTCGTCCGACGCCGTTGCTCACGTGAAGCCTTGCCCGTTAGCCCCTGAGCCGAAGGGCGGCGGAAATGATACGAGATCCGCAGAGGGTGGATTTCGGGTCGTGACAGGATTTTGCTAGACATTATGTAGTTGCTTTTGGAAATTTTGGACTATATATCGAATATGACATCAGCAGGCTTTGAAAAAATTACATCATGTACTTTTTGTAATTACTACGGAATGTATAAATAGATGACTGATGTTGACTTGTGTATTGGTGCTTCCGCAATTGAAAAAGAAATTTATTCCGCTGCATTTGATTAATGGAAAAGAGAAAAGCATTCTGATCATCGGAAAAGGCCTCGGTGGCTGATCACAAATGTAATATCCCAACCCGGGATACCGGGTCACATGGCACGTATTACGAGGAAAAGAAATTATATATATAATTAATTAATTATTAAATTAATTAATTAATTATAGGAAAATGTATAATTATATGTATTAGTTATGTATATATATATATTAAATGAAAGAAATGTGAATAAGTTAAAAAGTAAAAAGGTGACCAAGTGTGAAGGTGTGTGTGTGTCGGCTGGTGTGTGTGTGTGTGTTCTCATGTGTGAGTGTGTGTCTTGTATATATATGTGTATATGTATATATATGCATATAATATATGTAAAATATCTTATGTAAAATTAAATGCAAAGAAGAAAAGAGAAAAGTAAAAATTTATGAGATGGGAGAGCTGTGTAGGGCTAGAATTCAGAATGTAGAGAGAGAGAGAGAGATAGCTGTAGAGAGAGAGAGAACATGAAGAGAGAGAGAGAGGTCGGCTACCTTGCTTTAAAAGCTAAACATGCAATGGATGCTGATCTCTTGCAAAAGAAACCAAAAGAAGAAGAACTGAGGAGATAGAAGAAGAGTTGGAGCAAGAAAGAAAGAGAAAACAATGGTGAAAGGTGAGAAAAACTCAAGCTTCCACTTTTTCTCTCTCTAAAATTTCTCCATGTATAATCTGTTTTTAAGCTTTTATATTGTACATATGACATGAAAAACATACTTAGACTTGTTTAGCTATGGATTTTGAGCTTCAAAACACCCAAAAACACCTAACCCAAGAACGACAGCCATTGAAGACCTTGCCCAAGGCAGGTCTGAACCAAGTTTCTTTAAGCTTGATTTAGCTTATCAAGGCTTCAAGAAGAAGTTATGAAGGTTATAAAAACTCATAGCCGCGACCAAAAATCATAAGAAATGGACCTCTAATAATGAGTTGTAGGTTACGGGTGTAAGACCCAATTCTTTTAACTTTGTGTTAACTTGATATTTAAGAACGAGATATGGATCCCCATGAAGAGGGGATCATAACAAGCCAAAGATTATGAAAAACCATCAAGAAATGAACCTATACGACCGAAATTTCAGTTCGGGTTATCATGACTTAAACCCAACGATTTAACCATATTCGAAGCCTCAAATTAATGCCAAGTTGGTCGTTTGTTCATTAGGAACATTTTGCAATCAAAACAGTAAGGATCCATGGATCCAAACTGCACGAAATAGAGAAAAAAAGGAAGGCTGCAACTAGGGTTTCAGTCGAGTCTCGTGGGGAAGAAGAAGACGAGTTGACTCGGTTTTAAAAATAGGGCTGGGTTGACTCGGACAGGTGGCAGCCTCTGGGCTTGCCACCGAGTTAATGAGACGACGCCGTTTTAAAGTGTCGGTTTAAATTAAAAGAGATCTAGGGCTGACGTCAGCCACATGTAGGCAGACCGGCTAAACCGGTTGGGTAACCATTGAACCAGACCGGTTCACTTATATTTGGACCAAACCCTCTGGTTTTCTGTTTTAATTAAAATAAAATAAACCAAACCTTTGGTTATTTACGGATTGACCCCAACTGTTTTGGGGAATTCTACTATGGCCCAACTGAGGGAAATATTATGCAATAAAGCCCCTGAAAAATAATTAAATAATTAAATAATAAATTTAATTATTTAATAAATAAGGTTAAATTACTATTTTGCCCTTGTGGCATAAAAAGAGCAAACGAAGTCCAAATTAAACATATGATTAGTGTAATTTTACTATTTTGGACATTCTGAGATCAATGGTAGGGTCCGTTTTACGAGACGGGGCCCGAAAAAAATAAATACACGTAAGGGGTAAATGACCAAAATACCCCTGACCCAAACTTTACAAGTTATTAGTGTATTCTTACTATCCTGGACCTTCTGAGTCCAATGGTGAGGTCCACAACACGAAATGGAGTCCCGAAAAATAAAGACACGTAAAGGGGTAAAAAGACCAAAATACCCCTGGTACCCCTAAAGCCGAAATGAGATCAGAAAAGGTCTAAATTAACTTTCTTTGACATCCCGGACTCAAAAATGGAGTCCAAATTACGAAACGAAGTATAGAAAAATATGACACGTAAAACGGTAAATGACCATTTTGCCCTTTTACATATAAAAGTCCGAATTAAATGATTGGAAAGCCTAAACTGACTTTCTTCGACACTCCGGACTCAATGGTAGAGTCTATTTGACCAAAAAGAAATGTCTAAAATAAAAAGACATAAAATTTGATGAATAGCATCTGTTAGATGACTATGAACTGAATTGATGCCAAAGTACTAATACTAAGGCAAGTACGAGAAACGAAATACGAAAAGACACGACACGTAAACATATCAAATAAATAACTTTAAACTAAAGTTAATGGAACTCCCAGAAGTGTATGATCATAGAAATCTATTTTCTTGACACGGTAAATTGTGTTTTTAAACAGAGAATTTATTAAACACAAAAATGAGCCAAGAACGAGAAGTTGCTCCTATGATGATGAGGGCACAGTTAGCGAAGGATCCCAAGCAAAAAGTTTTCCGGGAGAAACTGGAAAAACAGCTCCAGCTGATTCAAAATCGTATTCGAATTTCTAAAACGAACGAAGTATGCTGTGTTAGCCCCTTTATTTACAAGACTATCACTAAGGAGCAACTAGCAGCCAGAAAGCTTAAGAAACAGGAGGATACAGAAACATTACAAGAATGGCGTCAAAGGTTAAAGAAAGCCAAGGGGAAAGCGCCCAAATAGAGCAGGACTAGAAGTACGAGGTGAGTAACCCTGTGTTTGAATTGGAGATTTAACTCCATGGATTTGAAAAAGTTTTAAGTTCAAAGTTGTGAAGTATTTGAAGTTTCAAATTCAGTATTTACATGATTCAGCTTTTAATAGTACTGTTTTTATAACTCTATATGACATGCTCAGTGATTGGTATTTATCATAGTTTTCTTAAAACATATTTCAGCATGTTTAAAGTTTTAAATGCCAAATTATGTTAAATATCCTGAATTTGATAGTTACAAGTATTTGAAGTCCTATTGTAGAAATTATACATTTCATGTTTTAAATATTCATGAAGTATCTATTGAAGAAGTTATGTGATAAATGTTTATACATTTCATGTTTTAAATATTCATGAAGTATCTATTGAAGAAGTTATTGTGATAAATGTTTTACAAGATAAACGGTACTAAGTACCACCCTATGTGATGTTGAAATCCTTCGGGATTCAACAGTAAATGCCCGGTAGCAGGATCTAATCCCCCAAGCAAATGAGATCGGCAGTATTGGCAGTAAAATGGGAGTCTGGTTCGAAACAGATTCCACCTAATTAAAGAGAAAAGATGACAAGTGATTTTGGAAATGAAAGCAGGTTTTACCCTCATTTTCAAATACATATTAATGTGGTCTAAGTTATATACTTATCTGATGAAGTACGAGTTTTGCTTGGATACCTTAAATGTTTCCAAGCCATTTGAAATGCATATGTTTGAGTTATATACTCTATTTATCAAAGTACGAGTTTTGCTTGAATATCTTAAATGTTTTCAAGCCATTTGAAATGCATATGTTTTGAGTTATATACTCTATTTATCGAAGTACGAGCTTAGCTTGAATACTTTAAATGTTTCAAAGCTATTTATTTGAAATGCATATGTTCGAGTTTCACACTCCATTTGACAAGTATAAGTATAGCTTGAATACTTAAAATGTTTCAAAGCTATTTGTTTTAAGAATGCATGTACCTTGTATTCTAAATTGTATAAGCAATTGGCAGTGAATGTTTTACACTCTTATGTACAAAAAAACCACTGCTAATTGAAAACCCCATGACGAACACTGGAATTGCTCACAAGCTTAGATTAGCTTACCCGGACTTCGTTCGGACCCCCCCTTTCAGGTGATGCAGCAGACAGGGCCTTAAGGACATCGACGATGAGTCTGGCTATTTTTGGAAAGATATGTTTAAGTAGTTTTTCTTGAAGAACCTATAAACATTAGCAGTACGTTTTGTATTAGTAAACAATGTAAGGATGTGTAATAAGCCCCCAGGGCAACCGAATATGTATTTTATTAATGTATGAAGTCTTTAAGTTTTAGTTATACTCTGAATGTGTAACCATGTATGCTATGTATGGAAACAGCAGTATCGGACGGATGTGCCTAATTTAAAAATGAGAAAAGAAAAGAAAAAGTTTTTCATGCTTCCGCAACCATGTGTAGCACATCTATTCGATACCGCTGCAGATGCGAGCCTTGTCTCGGGGCCCTCGGGTCTCGGGGCGGCGATCGCGATCCGGTGATCCGCTTAGGGTGGGTTTCGGGTCGTGACAACATGGTATCAGAGCACTAGGTATTAGGTCTTTTGGGAAAAGACCGAGTCATAAGTGGAAATAAGAATGATTAAGATTTGTTCTAGGTTGACTAAGATCAACTTAGTGATGATAGGAGATTTGAAACAAAATGTTGAGTTAGGTAAGTCCTAGGCTACCTAAATATGTGAAGTATATGATATGATATAAAGGCGGGGTATGGGACCCGCAGTACATGAAATAGATATGTGAAGTATGTGATATGATACAAAGGCGGGGTATGGGACCCGTAGTACATGAAATAGATATATGAAGTATACGATAGGAAGGCGGGGTATGGGACCCGTAGTATATGAAATGGAGATGTAAAGTATGTGATAAGAAATAAGAGCGGAGTATGGGATCCGCAGTAAAGTAAAAGAAATAAAGGCTGAAAATTTGAAGTAGAACCATGAATTAAGAAGGTGAATAACAGAAATTGTAAAAAGCTAAAAAAAAAATTGATGAGAAGGGAGGATTTTGACAGTTATTGATGTGCTATCAGGACCCCTGTTACCGGTGAGGAACGGCCGCCTTATCATGTAAATAAGGTAGCTGAGAAACACACAGTGCTGCCTTATCCAACCTGATCGAGGAAGTCCTTAAACCGTAAAAAGACATGAATCCCGAATGTGACTGGAGATATTAGAAATGTTATAAGCAAGGAATGATACGAGTAAACATTGTTCAGATATGTGAGTAGTTGAGTTTTGAGGACAAAACTCTTTTAAGTAGGGAAGAATGTAATATCCCGACCCGGGATACCGGGTCACATGGCACGTATTACGAGGAAAAGAAATTATATATATATAATTAATTAATTATTAAATTAATTAATTAATTATAGGAAAATGTATAATTATATGTATTAGTTATGTATATATATATATTAAATGAAAGAAATGTGAATAAGTTAAAAAGTAAAAAGGTGACCAAGTGTGAAGGTGTGTGTGTGTCGGCTGGTGTGTGTGTGTGTGTTCTCATGTGTGAGTGTGTGTCTTGTATATATATGTGTATATGTATATATATGCATATAATATATGTAAAATATCTTATGTAAAATTAAATGCAAAGAAGAAAAGAGAAAAGTAAAAATTTATGAGATGGGAGAACTGTGTAGGGCTAGAATTCAGAATGTAGAGAGAGAGAGAGATAGCTGTAGAGAGAGAGAGAACATGAAGAGAGAGAGAGGTCGGCTACCTTGCTTTAAAAGCTAAACATGCAATGGATGCTGATCTCTTGCAAAAGAAACCAAAAGAAGAAGAACTGAGGAGATAGAAGAAGAGTTGGAGCAAGAAAGAAAGAGAAAACAGTGGTGAAAGGTGAGAAAAACTCAAGCTTCCACTTTTTCTCTCTCTAAAATTTCTCCATGTATAATCTGTTTTTAAGCTTTTATATTGTACATATGACATGAAAAACATATTTAGACTTGTTTAGCTATGGATTTTGAGCTTCAAAACACCCAAAAACACCTAACCCAAGAACGACAGCCATTGAAGACCTTGCCCATGGCAGGTCTGAACCAAGTTTCTTTAAGCTTGATTTAGCTTATCAAGGCTTCAAGAAGAAGTTATGAAGGTTATAAAAACTCATAGCCGCGACCAAAAATCATAAGAAATGGACCTCTAATAATGAGTTGCAGGTTACGGGTGTAAGACCCAATTCTTTTAACTTTGTGTTAACTTGATATTTAAGAACGAGATATGGATCCCCATGAAGAGGGGATCATAACAAGCCAAAGATTATGAAAAACCATCAAGAAATGAACCTATACGACCGAAATTTCAGTTCGGGTTATCATGACTTAAACCCAACGATTTAACCATATTCGAAGCCTCAAATTAATGCCAAGTTGGTCGTTTGTTCATTAGGAACATTTTGCAATCAAAACAGTAAGGATCCATGGATCCAAACTGCACGAAATAGAGAAAAAAAGGAAGGCTGCAACTAGGGTTTCAGTCGAGTCTCGTGGGGAAGAAGAAGACGAGTTGACTCGGTTTTAAAAATAGGGCTGGGTTGACTCGGACAGGTGGCAGCCTCTGGGCTTGCCACCGAGTTAATGAGACGACGCCGTTTTAAAGTGTCGGTTTAAATTAAAAGAGATCTAGGGCTGACGTCAGCCACATGTAGGCAGACCGGCTAAACCGGTTGGGTAACCATTGAACCAGATCGGTTCACTTATATTTGGACCAAACCCTCTGGTTTTCTGTTTTAATTAAAATAAAATAAACCAAACCTTTGGTTATTTACGGATTGACCCCAACTGTTTTGGGGAATTCTACTATGGCCCAACTGAGGGAAATATTATGCAATAAAGCCCCTGAAAAATAATTAAATAATTAAATAATAAATTTAATTATTTAATAAATAAGGTTAAATTACTATTTTGCCCTTGTGGCATAAAAAGAGCAAACGAAGTCCAAATTAAACATATGATTAGTGTAATTTTACTATTTTGGACATTCTGAGATCAATGGTAGGGTCCGTTTTACGAGACGGGGCCCGAAAAAAATAAATACACGTAAGGGGTAAATGACCAAAATACCCCTGACCCAAACTTTACAAGTTATTAGTGTATTCTTACTATCTTGGACCTTCTGAGTCCAATGGTGAGGTCCACAACACGAAATGGAGTCCCGAAAAATAAAGACACGTAAAGGGGTAAAAAGACCAAAATACCCCTGGTACCCCTAAAGCTGAAATGAGATCAGAAAAGGTCTAAATTAACTTTCTTTGACATCCCGGACTCAAAAATGGAGTCCAAATTACGAAACGAAGTACAGAAAAATATGACACGTAAAACGGTAAATGACCATTTTGCCCTTTTACATATAAAAGTCCGAATTAAATGATTGGAAAGCCTAAACTGACTTTCTTCGACACTCCAGGACTCAATGGTAGAGTCTATTTGACCAAAAAGAAATGTCTAAAATAAAAAGACATAAAATTTGATGAATAGCATCTGTTAGATGACTATGAACTGAATTGATGCCAAAGTACTAATACTAAGGCAAGTACGAGAAACGAAATACGAAAAGACACGACACGTAAACATGTCAAATACATAACTTTAAACTAAAGTTAATGGAACTCCCAGAAGTGTATGATCATAGAAATCTGTTTTCTTGACACGGTAAATTGTGTTTTTAAACAGAGAATTTATTAAACACAAAAATGAGCCAAGAACGAGAAGTTGCTCCTATGATGACGAGGGCACAGTTAGCGAAGGATCCCAAGCAAAAAGTTTTCCGGGAGAAACTGGAAAAACAGCTCCAGCTGATTCAAAATCGTATTCGGATTTCTAAAGCGAACGAAGTATGTTGTGTTAGCCCCTTTATTTACAAGACTATCACTAAGGAGCAACTAGCAGCCAGAAAGCTTAAGAAACAGGAGGATACGGAAACATTACAAGAATGGCGTCAAAGGTTAAAGAAAGCCAAGGGGAAAGCGCCCAAATAGAGCAGGACTAGAAGTACGAGGTGAGTAACCCTGTGTTTGAATTGGAGATTTAACTCCATGGATTTGAAAAAGTTTTAAGTTCAAAGATGTGAAGTATTTGAAGTTTCAAATTCAGTATTTACATGATTCAGCTTTTAATAGTACTATTTTTATAACTCTATATGACATGCTTAGTGATTGGTATTTATCATAGTTTTCTTAAAACATATTTCAGCATGTTTAAAGTTTTAAATGCCAAATTATGTTAAATATCCTGAATTTGATAGTTACAAGTATTTGAAGTCCTATTGTAGAAATTATACATTTCATGTTTTAAATATTCATGAAGTATCTATTGAAGAAGTTATGTGATAAATGTTTATACATTTCATGTTTTAAATATTCATGAAGTATCTATTGAAGAAGTTATTGTGATAAATGTTTTACAAGATAAACGGTACTAAGTACCACCCTATGTGATGTTGAAATCCTTCGGGATTCAACAGTAAATGCCCGGTAGCAGGATCTAATCCCCCAAGCAAATGAGATCGGCAGTATTGGCAGTAAAATGGGAGTCTGGTTCGAAACAGATTCCACCTAATTAAAGAGAAAAGATGACAAGTGATTTTGGAAATGAAAGCAGGTTTTACCCTCATTTTCAAATACATATTAATGTGGTTTAAGTTATATACTTATCTGATGAAGTACGAGTTTTGCTTGGATACCTTAAATGTTTCCAAGCCATTTGAAATGCATATGTTTGAGTTATATACTCTATTTATCAAAGTACGAGTTTTGCTTGAATATCTTAAATGTTTTCAAGCCATTTGAAATGCATATGTTTTGAGTTATATACTTTATTTATCGAAGTACGAGCTTAGCTTGAATACTTTAAATGTTTCAAAGCTATTTATTTGAAATGCATATATTCGAGTTTCACACTCCATTTGACAAGTATAAGTATAGCTTGAATACTTAAAATGTTTCAAAGCTATTTGTTTTAAGAATGCATGTACCTTGTATTCTAAATTGTATAAGCAATTGGCAGTGAATGTTTTACACTCTTATGTACAAAAAAACCACTGCTAATTGAAAACCCCATGACGAACACTGGAATTGCTCACAAGCTTAGATTAGCTCACCCGGACTTCGTTCGGACCCCCCCTTTCAAGTGATGCAGCAGACAGGGCCTTAAGGACATCGACGATGAGTCTGGCTGTTTTTGGAAAGATATGTTTAAGTAGTTTTTCTTGAAGAACCTATAAACATTAGCAGTACGTTTTGTATTAGTAAACAATGTAAGGATGTGTAATAAGCCCTCAGGGCAACCGAATATGTATTTTATTAATGTATGAAGTCTTTAAGTTTTAGTTATACTCTGAATGTGTAACCATGTATGCTATGTATGGAAACAGCAGTATCGGACGGATGTGCCTAATTTAAAAATGAGAAAAGAAAAGAAAAAGTTTTTCACGCTTCCGCAACCATGTGTAGCACATCTATTCGATACCGCTGCAGATGCGAGCCTTGTCTCGGGGCCCTCGGGTCTCGGGGCGGCGATCGCGATCCGTTGATCCGCTTAGGGTGGGTTTCGGGTCGTGACAACAAGCCCTCGATCCGCATGGGCTGGAATTATGGTCGTGACACCTCCCCCTTTTTCAATGCTCACGGTTTCTTTCTCTTTCTCTAATCTTTCTATTCCGAACCTTATCAACTTCATCTTTTTGTTTTTGAATTAAAATCCTCCTGATCCATACCACCGCCCCTTCCTTATCTTATTGCGGTGCATATGAATATATACATCCATATACGATTCTTATATATATATATATATGTACATACATATATAAACTACCATATATATATATATATACAACCTACTATATATACATATATAAATAATAATTGTTATTTTATTTTATGTTATTTTATTTTTATTTCAGTATTCGTTCATGACTTGCTCGAGCATCGCCCGAGCATTATCCGTACTTTCAAACTATTGAGTTTTCAAACAGTCTATTTTATTCAATATTACAATAAAAAGCCCTAATGGCTCGGGTTTACATGGTTCGCTCGATTACAATTTGGGTCAGGGTGTTTCATTTTACCCCCCTTAAATTACGTTTTGTCCCCAAAACTCAAATGTTCGTAATCTACAAAATTTTATTATTTTCTCATGCCAATTTCATCATTGTAGTTCCCCTTTTGAATTGATCTCTTGGACTTAACTCTAGTATTCAGATACTATATTCTCAAGCAGAACGATTTCTTTATATAGGGTTCACAGTTCTTTGGTATTCCTCTTTGTTTTAATTCAATAGTGGATTTGAAAGTCAAGGGTTTAACCTTCTAACCTCCTCGGGACTCTTGACTCATTGTCTCCAAATTTTGGTATTAACATCCCCATGCGTATTTCTTTAGTTCTTAGATCTATGGCTAGGGGTCTATTACTTTCATTACTCACTCTGCATCATCTTTTCAGTAACTTGACTACGTCTCCTTGTTACCGGTATCTTGACTAGTGCCATGTCTTGTCGTTATATTCATCTCATTTGGCATTAGGTCATGATTACCTTACTACTCATGGTCTCTCAAATTCTGTTGGTGTCATATGGCACATCATGTGCCAGGTAAAGGTATTTAGTACTTTGATCTTTTCTTTTCTATCTGTTTCCTTTGTGGCGGTTGTAATACCCCTACCAAAATTGAAACCGAGCGAACCATGAAACCCGAGTCGTAAGGGCTTCCTATTTTAAATATTGAATAAAATGGATGGTTTGGAAACTCAATAGTCTAGAAATACGGATAATGTCGGGCAATGCCCGAGCAAGCCATGAATGAATACCAAAATAATAATAATAATAATAAAATAAAATAAAATAAAGTAGAGTAAAAAGAAAAAAATAAAAATAAAATAAAAAATTATTATTTATATATGTATATATAACCATATTCATGCACGTGCAATGAATATGGATATGTATATATATATAGTAGTTATATATATATATGTACATATATATATTGTGATATATACTGAAAGTGTGATAAGGGAATGGGGTGGTTTGAATTTAGAAGACTTGAGTAGGATAACGAAGATAAGTGGGTTGAGGGAAATTGGGAATAGAAAGGGATAGAGAGAGAAAGAGAGAGAGGAACCGTGAGGCGCTGAAAGAGGGCGGGCGGATTGATATATGTATACCTATACGCGATTTCATTGGAAGCTAGAAAAGAAAGAGAAACAGAAGGTGAAAAAGGAGGAAGGAACTGAGGGGAAGTGTAAAATATTGCAACTAGAAAAAGATTCAAGAAAAGGTAAGTTTTATGATTTTCAATTTTGTTTTAAGTGTTATATGATCTAGGAAGTATATGCATGCTCTATAGATGTTATATAGAAGAATATTAGGGTTGAGCAAATCCGAAAAATAGAGAAAGAATCGAACTGCCATTAATGGCCATGAAGAAAACAGGTCTTAAATCGACCTAAACTAAATGGGTTTTGGAGGCTTGGGGCTTAAACTAGATGCTTCTAGGCTTATGAATCCACAAAAATTAAGCTAAAATGGTCAAGGGGCTGAGAGAAACATGATGTTGCAGGTGGCAGGGTCAAGAAATGAACCTTGCCAATAGTGCACTAAACTTGATTCCTTCAATGGATTCAAAGACCCCATATCCCTAGGGTCACAACAAGCCAAAAATCACCAAATTTGTTAGAGAAACGATCATCTCCTGAAGGAATATTCAGACCTTCCATGAAACCCAAATCCAACACGTGAGCTTGATTCAACCCCTAAAACAAACAGGAAAATGTAGAATGAATTGCCAGAAGCTGTTATGAATCTAGAGCAGTGAAAAACTATGATCAAGATGCCACGAAATAGAAGTTGAAAAATTAAGGTTCTTGCAACTATTGCGTATGGTCTAAGGAAGATGAATAGGAACAGGTCGGGTCAACGGGTTCAGGTTATGGGTCGGATCCGTGTTGGGACCCGACCGAAACAGAAGCAGGCCAGCCATTGTTCAAAAGGGCGCAGTATTGGTTAGGTTTAAAAGGGTTTTAAAATTAATTGGGCCTGTTTGGTGGTAGGGTTAGGAAATTGAAATTAAATTGGAATTGGGGGCAGGGATAGCCTATCCAAGGTTTAAGCTTAAGTTGTTGTTTGGCTATTCCAAAATGGAATAGGACTTTCTGAAATTCAGAATTGACCGAAAAGTTGTGAAAATTAGAATTTGACCCAAAATTTACAATAATTATGATTTGACCCAAAGTAATAAAATAATATTTAATTAAACAATTATTTAAAAGAAAAATTACCAAAATGCCCCTGAGTGAAAAAAGAGTCAAACAAACTCTGATTAAAGCGAGCAAATAGTGAATTTTTTTTATTTCAAGCATTCTGGACTCAATGGTGGAGTCTGATTTGTGAAACGAGGTCTCGAGAAGTAAAAACCCGTAAAAGTGCAAAATGACTGTTTTGCCTTTTTAGTACAAATGTCCAAATTGAAGTCTACGAAAGCCAAAATCGACTTTCTTCGACGTTCTGAACTCAATGGTAGAATCTAAGAGATACTTATAATAATGAGGCATAAAATTTGATGAATAGCATTTAAAAATGAGACATGTTTACTGAATGATAGGGAACTCAAGGGAAAAGGAAAAGTTACGAAATATGAGGTAGATCACACGAATAAAAGGTAAGTTAACTCCTATCTGTTATACATGGTTTTCCAAGCCACATTCCTTCTATTACTACCCAATTTTGTAATCTTTTACCTACTCTCTACTATTGTTTCACCATCGATATTATCCTATCTGGTGGATGCTTATTGACTATTACCTCATTGTTGCTATGTTGTACTGTGCCTTGAAAGGCTTATTGATTGACATTTATTGCATGTCATTCCATACCTTATGTACTTTTTATGGTATCACAATAGAATCTTGATTTATAATCAAATGTCGGATTTGTGCTTAGTCATAATATCCATTAGATTGCTTTTTGAGTTGGCAGGACCTACGGGTCGATTAACAGGACCTTCGGGTCGATTGACAGGACCTACGGGTCGAGTCTATGAACGAACATATGAAGATGAGGGCATTTTTATGCATGGAGTTATTAGGGAATTTTATATACATTGAGGTTAAAGAGGGCTATGCCAGGCCCCAAAAGACCTAGGGTCTACCAACCAGAGTAAATGCATCACTTATGTTGACTAAAATGTTTACATTTATTGGATTTATAGGATGTGTGCCATTCATTATAAATAACCCTATGTTGACCATTCACTCATTAATTATACATGACTGTGACTGTTTTATTGTAGCAGTATATTCATGTTGATTGTGATTATTGAGCTTTACCCATATCCATGCTACACCATTACTCGTACTTGTCTATTGTGCCTTACTATTCATTAGCCATTATGGCATTTTATTGTTCATTGCAACCGTTGTCATGACTGTCTATCATGTTATCTTTGAATTTATATTTTTTTATGTTAACCCTAACCCGTATTGTAGATAGGCTTTTACTTACTGAGCTTGTTAGCTCACCTCACTTATTATCTTTTTCAGGTGAAAATGCTATAGAACCAAAGTAAGAGTTCGGGAGCGTAGGGAGACAGTCAAGGAGCATAATAGAAGTGAATAAAGTCACTCCCATGTACTCACCACCTGAGATGGTTCATGTTCAGTTTATGTTGGGTTATATTTCAGTTGTCAAACCAAGTTTTGTATTAAGGCTTCCGCAATTAAATGTTATGTTCACATTATTTATTGTTATCATTGATACAAAGAACGAAAAAAATAGGGACAGCCATTAGGCCGGCCCCATGACACGAGATCCGGATAGGGTGGGTTTCAGGTCATGACAGCTTGGTATCAGAGCAGAGTCTTAGGTTCTAGTGAGTCCTGGGAGACAGGATTAAGAGTACTAATTAAGACTGTTGAGTCTAAGAAGTCAATATAGAGGTAACACTATGATAGATTTCCACGCTATGTTAGAAGAGGACCAAAATTATGAAAATTCTTAACTAAGTCATAAGTAGACCCTGATAGGGTAGAGATGAGTAGAGTCTTAAAGAGAATTACTAAATAAGCGAGATTGCTAGAATTGATCTTATGGATTGTGATGATTTTAGAAAGAGGTTGACACATGATGAATAAATATTAGAAAGAAATTCAATGAATCTTGTGATCTAAGATGAAGCATGATCCAATTTTAGTCAATACTATCAAGTTAGACGAAGGTAAATAATAAATTATTCTGAACAATTGTTAGGGATCAATGTGATCGAAATGATTGTAACGACTGAACTGGTAGCAAATCATTTAAAGAACCATGAAATTGAGATGATATATGATTTTGAGGCACTACGAGGAAATCATTATTCATGAATGATATACAAAGAGCATATGAGGTAGATCATAAGTACACGATAATTAACAGATTAGATACTCTTAAAGGAACTAAGAATCCGAGGATTTAAATAGTTAAGTGATCGGTGCCTTTTGGAAGACGATAGCTTGTTAAATACTAAGGTTAATAGTTTTTGGGAAAGACTATGCTATGACTGACTTGATGTTTCTTGAACGATCAAGATGATCAAATGAATAGTGACTTTTGGGAGAAAGTAGTATGCTTAAGGGCAAAGGTTAAGGATTCTTGGGAAGAATCATACCAGTGTCGAGGTTGATAAATCTTAAGTTATTAAATTGTGAGTTGATCAATGAGTTGGGGAAAACTATCATTTGAATAAGGGCAACGGTTAATGCTCTTTTGGAAGATATAAGGTGACATAAAATTGGGATTGTGAAATCTTGGAAGGTCAGTGGATTTAACAACAAATTTATATGAGAGATGGTCTAAAGAAGACTTAATGAATAGTAATGTGAGGAGTTTGAGACTCTAGATGGATTGATGACATATCAAAAATATGAGGATTCTTGAGCGAGTTATATAGGGTAAAGACAAATGGATCATTGGGAGGCAAATACTGATTAAACGAAACTATCAAGTGAACGTTATGAATATGATGGTTCTAAAAGGAGATAGACATGTGATGAATGATCATTGGGAAAAATTCAATGAATCTTGCTGATCTAGGTGACAATATGACCCAATTGTGGACGGTACTTTATTGAGTTAGCTAAATCTATTTCAAAAGATAAATGATTGATGACTCCGAATGATTTTTGGGGATCAACGTGATCTAACAATTAAAGAGATGAAAATTGTGGCATAGTGCTAGAAAAACTAGTGAGGACAACGACTATGCGAAAATGATACATAATTCTTTGAGATACTACGAGAACAATTAAGATTAAGGTAGGAAGTAAGCATAACTCAATCTGTGAAACTAAGGAAATAGAGAAATTCCATGGTGGGAAAGACTTGATATAACCTTGATAAACTTTGAATGTCAAATGTAACGATAAAATGATAGGATGGCTAATTGATGTGAACAATCATGGAATATGATATGAAGTCACAAAATGTACAAGGAACCCCCTATATGGTTTAGTAAGTTCTTGAAAGAACAAATTTGTAAAAGTTGAATAACGACTAGGGAGAGAAATGTTACATATGATGAAAAATCGAACATAATGACGAGCATAAGAAATGAGACATTTGAACAACCTTTCTGAGTAAAGGTAAGTAAAACCAAAATAATGATTATAAAATTAAAAAGTCATAAGACTTTGGGATTTGAACTGATCAAATGATGTGAAAAATTCAAGGTAAACAAAATATGATAACACCATTAAGAATGCTTTCGAAGTAGACGGTCACATGATGAATCGGTGACTGGGGTAAAAGACTACTCTAAAATTTTCGAAGTACATGTACCATACTCTAATCTATGAAGGGATGAGGAATCAAGATTGGTGAAAAGATCAATTGTAAAAGGCCTTCATACCAGCCTATAATGAAAAAATGGAGGAACTGATTTCCTCAACCCATCTAAATCACAAAAGGATGAACACGAATTTGAGAACAAAGGCAGGAATGCCAATGAATAATACAAAATGAAATGAAAAGAGGATTGATAAATCTTCCAAAAATGGACACGTGATTGAGAATCACAAATGAAAATTTTGAATAAATCTGAGGTTACCCATGTATGGAATAAATATTATAATGCAAAAAGAATACGAGTAAATGGTCCTGACACGAACCAGAAGATGCTCATGGAAACAAAAAAGGAACATGATACTCTACCCTTAGTAAAACCTAAAGTACTTGAATGAGAAGTCCAAAACACTTTAAACCATAAAAGTGGTGTAGGCTAGTTACACCATTGACTTCCTATGACCACTAGCAAAGAAACGAATAGAAAAGAAAAGATCAAGGTACTAGATACCTTTACTTGGCACATGATGCACCATACGATGCCAATGGAAGTTGACAAATCATGATCAGTAAGGTAATCATGACCTAGTACCAAATAAGATGAATATAACGATTAGACGTAGAACTAGTCAAGATACTGATAGCAAGGAGGGATAGCCAAGTAACTGAAAATGTGGCTCAGAGTGAGTAATGAAAGTAATAGATCCCTAGCCATGGCTTTGAGAACTAAAGAAATACGCATGAGAATGCTAATATTAAAATTTAGAGACAATGAGTGAAATTCCCGAAGAAGTTAAAAGGTCAAACCCTTGACTTTCAAAATTCACTATTGAATTAAAACAAAGAGGAAAAACAAAATAACTGCGAACCTTGGATAAAGAAATTTCCTTACTTGAGAATATAGTATCTAAATACCAGAAATAAGTCCAAGAGGTAGATTTAAAAGGGGTCAAGATGATGGAATTGGAATAAGGAGATCATGGAGTTTTTTATATTATGAACATCCGAGTTTTGAGGACAAAACTCATTTTAAGGAGGGTAGAATGTAATACCCCAACCCAAATTGAAACCGAGTGAACCATGAAACCCAAGCCGTTAGGGCTTCCTGTTTTAAATATTGAATAAAATGGATGGTTTGGAAACTCAATAGTCCGGAAGTACGGATAATGTCGAGCGATGCCCGAGCAAGCTATGAACGAACACCAAAAAAATAATAATAATAATAAAATCAAATAAAGTAGAGTAAAAAGAAAAAAAATAAAAATAAAAAAATAGATAAAAATTAAATTATTATTTATATATGTATATATAACCATATTCATGCACGTGTAATGTATATGGATATGTATATATAGTGGGCCATATATGTATGTATATATATATATGTACATATATATATTGTGATATATACCGAAAGTGTGATAAGGGAAGGGGGTGCTTTGAATTTAGAAGACTTGAGTAGGATAAGGAAGATAAGGTGGTTGAGGGAAATTGGGAACAGAGAGGGAGGGAGGGAGAGAGAGAGAAAGGAACCGTGAGGCACAGAAAGAGGAGGGCGGATTGATATATGTATACCTATACGTGAGTTCATGGGAAACTAGAAAAGAGGGAGAAACAGAAGGTGAAAAAGGATGAAGGAAATTAAGGGAAGTGTAAAATAATGCAACCAGAAAAAGATTCAAGAAAAGGTAAGTTTTATGATTTTCAATTTTTTTTTAAGTGTTAAATGATCTAGGAAGTGTATGCATGCTCTGTAGATGTTATATAGAAGAATATTAGGGTCGGACAGGTCCCAGAAACAAAGAAAGAATAGAATTGCCATTAATGGCCATGAAGAAAACGGGTCTGAAATCGACCTAAACTAAATGGGTTTTTGAGGCTTAGGGCTTAAACTAGATGCTTCTAGGGTTATGAGTCCACAAAAATGAAGAGGAAAGGGTCAAGGGGCTCAGAGAAACATGATGTTGCAGGTAACGGGTCAAGAAGTGAACATTGCCAATAGTGCCCTAAACTTGATTCCTTCAATGGATTCAAAGACCCCACATCCCTAGGGTCACAACAAGCCACAAATCACCGAATTTGGTAGAGAAACGAGCGTATATCGAAGGAATATTCAGACCTTCCATGGAACCCAAATCCAACACGTAAGCTTGATTCAACCCCTAAAACAAATAGGAAAATGTAAAATGAATTCCTAGAATCTGTTCTGAATCTAGGGCAGTGAAAAATCGTGATCAAAACGCCACGAAATAGAAGTTGAAAAATTAGGGTTCTTGTGGCTACTGCACATGGTCTGAGGAAGATGATGAATAGGAACGGGTCAGGTCAACGGGTTCGGGTCATAGGTTGGATTCAGGTGGGGACCTGACCGAAACAAAAGCGGGCCAGCCATTGTTCAAAATGGCACAATATTGGTTAGGTTTAAAAGGGTTTTAAAATTAATTGGGGTTGTTTGGTGGTAGGTTAGGAAATTGAAATTAAATTGGAATTGGGGGTAGGGATAGCCTATCCAAGGTTTAGGCTTAAGCTATTATTTGGCTATTCCAAAATGGAATAGGACTTTCTGAAATTCAGAATTGACCCAAAAGTTATGGAAATTAGAATTTGACCCAGAATTTATGATAATTATGATTTGACCCAAAGTAATAAAATAATATTTAATTAAATAATTATTTTAAAAAAAATTTACCAAAATGCCCTTGAGTCAAAAAGGAGTCAAACGGTGGAGTCCAATTTGTGAAAAGAGCTCGAGAAGTAAGAACCTATAAAAGTACAAAATAACCGTTTTGCCTTTTTTAGTACAAATGTCCAAATTAAAGTCTACGAAAGTCCAAACTGACTTTCTTCGACGTTCCGGATTCAATAATAGAGTCTAAATTAGCAAAAGAGATACTTATAATAATGAGGCATAAAGTTTGATGAATAACATTTAAAATTCAGACATATTTATTGAATGATAAGGAACTTCAAGGGAAAAGGAAAAGTTACAGAATACTGAGGTTGATCACACGGATAAAAAGTAAATGAACTCCTATCTCTTATACGTGGTTTTCCAAGCCACAATCTTTCTATTACTACCAAATTTTGTAATCTTTTACCTACTCACTGATATTGTCCCACTATCGATATTGTCATATCTGGTGGATGCTTATTAACTGTTACCTCATTGTTGCTATGTTGTATTATGCCTTGAAAGGCTTATTGATTAACGTTTACTACATGTTATTTCATACCTTATGCACTTCTTATGGTATCACGATAGAATCTTGATTTATAATTGAATGTCAGATTTGTTCTCAGTCACAATATCTATCTGATTGCTTTCTGAGTTGGAAAAACCTACGGGTCGGTTAACAGGACCTCCGAGTAGATTGATAGGACCTTTGGGTTGATTGACGGGACCTACGGGTCGAGTCCGTGAACGAACATATAGAGATGAAAGCATTTTTACGCATGGAGTTATGAGGGTATTTTATATACATTGAGGTTAAAGAGGGGGTATGCCGAGCCCCAAAGGACCTAGGGTCTACCTACCAGAGTAAATGCATCACTTATGTGGACTGAAATGTTTACGTTTATTGGATTCATAGGACGTGTGCCATTCCCTATGAATAACCCTATGTTGATCGTTCACTTATTAATTGTACTTGATTGTGACCGTTTTATTGTGGTAGTATATTCATGTTGATTGTGATTATTGAGCTTTACCCATATCTATGCTACACCATTACTCGTACTTGCCTATTGTGCCTTGCTATTCATTGGCCATTATGGCATTTTACTGTTCATTACAACCGTTTTCATGACTAGCTATCATGTTATCTTTGAATTTATATTTTTTTATGTTAACCCTAACCCGTATTGGAGATAGGCTTTTACTTACTGAGCTTGTTAGCTCACCCCACTTACTATTTTTTTTAGGTGAAAATGTTACAGAACCACAATAGGAGTTCAAGAACGTAGGGAGACATTCAAGGAGCATAATAGAAGTGAATAGAGTCTCTCCCATGTACTCACCACCTAAGAGTGGTTCATGTTTAGTTTATGTTGAGTTATATTTCAGTTGTCAAACCATGTTTTGTATTGAGGCTTCAGCAATTAAATGTTATGTTCACATTATTTACTGTTATCATTGATACAAAGAATGAAAAAAGTAGGGATGGCCATTGGGCCAACCCTACAACACGAGATTTGCGTAGGGTGGGTTTCAAGTCGTGGCAGCGGTCATAAGAAGTCAACGGTGTAACTAGACTACACTACTTCTATCATTTAGATTGTTTTGGACTTCTCATTCAAGTACTTTAAGTTTTACTAAAGACAGACTTCTTGATGGATTCACATTATTCTACTCGAATTCATAGGTGGCTTAGGATAATAATATGGAAGAAAAGAATTAGATTTTTATCTGTCCGAAATTTATACATTATTGTCTTCCCAATTTCTCCTCTCACTTTTTTTTTTCACATGTTCTACCTCGAATCTACTACATATGTTCGGTTGTGAGGTTTACAACGTCACCCATTTAAGTTTCTTCTTATGTATTCAACTTTCTTTGATTATGACAATTTTCATATTTTCCTTTTTGTATTTTCAACATCATATTCTCTTTTGTATTCATGATCATCCTCTGGTTCATGCCAGGATGGTTTACTTGTATTCTCTTTGCATTACAATATTTATCCCCTACATGGTGACCTCAAATTTATTCAAACTTTCCATTTGTGATTTCTCAATCAAATGTCCATTTCTTAAAAATTTATTAATCCTCATTTCATTTCATTTTGTATTATTCATTGACATTCCTGCCTTTGTTTTCAAATTCGTGTTCATCCTTTTATGATTTAGATAGGTTGAGGAAATTAGTTCCTCCATTTTTTTTTCTTCCTCATTATAGGCTGGAACGAAGGCCTTTTACAATTGATCTTTTCACTGATTTTGATTCCTCATCCCTTCATAGATTAAAGTATGGTACTTATACTTAGAAAATTTTTGGGTAGTTTTTTAACCCAGTCACTGATTTTTCATATAACAGTCTACTTCAAAAGTGTTTTCAACTGTGTTATCATATTTGGTACACCTTTAACCTTCCACATCATTTGATCAGTTCAAATGTCTCATTTCTTACGCTCGTCATCATATTCGATTTCTCATCATATGTTACATTTCTCTTCCTAGTCGTTATTCAACTTTTACAAATTTGTTCTTTCAAGAACTTACTCAACCATATAGGGGATTCCTTGTACATTCTGTAACTTCATATCATATTTCAGGATTATTCAGATCAATTAGCCATCCCAATGATCCATTTGTCTTTACCCTACATGACTCACTCAAGAATCCTCATATTTCTAATATGTCATCAATCCATCTGAGTTCTCAAACTCTTCATGTTACTATTCATTCAATCTCCCTTAAACCATCTCTCATATATATTTGTTGTTAAATCCACCGATCTCTAAGGTTTCACAATCCCAATTCTATGTCACCTTATATCTTCCAAAAGAGCATTAACCGTTGCCCTTGCTCAAATGATAGTTTCCCTCAATTCATTGATCAATTCACAATTTAATAACTTAAGGGCCATCAACCTCGACTTTGGTATGATTCTTCCCAAAAATCCTTAACCTTTGCCCTTAAGCATACCACTTTCTCCCAAGAGTCACTATTCATTTGATTATCTCGATTGTCCAAAAACATTAAAGTCAGTCATAGCATAGTCTATCCCAAAGGCCATTAACCTTGGTATTTAAACAGATATCGTCTTCCAAAAGTCACTAATCATTTAACTATTTAAATCATCAAATTCTTAGTTTCTTTAAGAGTATCTAATCGGTTAATAACCGTGTGCTTATGATCTGTACCTCATATGCTCTATGTATATTGTAATACCCTGACCCGGGTTAGCATGTATACCGAGGTAGACCGGGTCGGGTATTGTACTATCAGATGTAACCGAGCTGTTAAAGTGCTATATATTATGACCTCATATGTACTATACGACTATGGAACCTAAACAGTATCAGTTATACAGTCAGTATCGGGCAATGTCCGAGCAACCCAGAAATATGCCTCGTAATGCGTGCATGCATGTATTTTCATGCATGCATACGTATACTCACACACGTAGCCTATTAAAACTGAGTGTATGTATACGGCATTAAAAACCAGTATATATGTGTATATTTGAATATATATATATATATATAAGTGTATAAAATAAGTATAAAACATGTAGTACACATGTGTATATGCATAGTGTGGTATTTTACATATATATATATATATATATATATACATGTGATAAAATGAAAATAAAGAAAAAGGAAATGAGAGAGAGGCAGCATGCCAAGGGCATGCATAAAAGTAAGATATTATGTGTGTGTGCAGTGTGTGTGTGTGTGTGTTATATATATATATATATAGACAAGATATTTTACAAGAAAAGAAAAGAAAAAGAAAGAAAGAAAAGAAAGAATAAGAAAAGATAAGGGAAAGGGAACTGCCAAGTGTCCATGGTTGTGTATGTGTGTCGGCTGGAGTATATATGTGTGTGTTATTTATGTGTGAAAATAATATACATATATAATATACAAGTCTCCAAGCCATAAATGCTACCTGCAATTGGGAGAGAAAAATCAAAAAGATAAGTCAAATAAAGAGGCTTGGATGGGGAGAAACTGAGAGAGAGAGAGAGAGAGGGTAGAGAGAGAGGTCGGTTGTATCTTATATATATATATATATATGGGTTGAGTAAAATGGAAGACAGAAAAGAAAGCAGTGATTTGGGGAGGTTGTAAGGGTTTGGAGAGGCTCAGAAGTGAAGCAAGAAGGTCCAAAAGCATAGAAACAGAAAAAGGAACTTGAACCAGAAAATCAGAATTTGAAAGGTAAGTGGGTCGTTTCTGTTTTAAATTTTTAGCATGATTCGTGTAGTTTTAACAGTAGGATCTTGTTAAGCATGGAAAATGGGAAATATTATAAAAAGAATCACTTGATTTGGTTTAGAAACAAGCTAGAAATCATGAGTTGCAGGTTTGAGAATAATTCGGATTTCTTTATATTTTATGCATGAAACAATGTTTAAACGACTTAGGAATGATCCCCTATAGTGCAAAAATTAAATAGAGAAAAAGAGGGGTCAAAACAGTGAGCGAGCTGAGCATGAAATGTAAAATTACAGGTCACCGGAGTTACGGGTTCGGCCATATTCGTAGGGAAATAATGACCCAAATGAAAAACTAATGTTATATTCGAGATCCCCATCAAAACATAAAGAAAACTGCAAAGAATTTAGTTGAAAAAATGACCGGCATCCGGTTGCCGTCGCCGGAGAAGAGAATTGTTCATGCCAGAACCCTACCGGAGTTTCACCGAAAAAACGGGGAAGATGATACTGTTTGGTTAGGGTTTGGGGTCGGGTCATGGGTCGGATCCGGGTCGGGACCCGACCGAAAATAAACGGGCAGTGACACGTGTTGTTTTATTTTTAAATTTAGGGCTGACGTCAGCATTACATGTAAAAACCGGTCAGACTGGTTGGTTTACAAGGAAACCGGACTAGTTCACTTGGGTTTGAACTGAACCCACTGGTTTTTGATTTATTTAAAAACTAAATAAACCGAACCTTTTCATATTTATAGATTGACCCCAACTGTTTTACCGATTTGTTCTGTTGCCCAATTTTTGGAAATTTTGTGCAATTAGACCCCTGGAAAAATAATTAAATAATTAATTTAATTATTTAATAAATATAGTAAAATTACTATTTTGCCCCTAGGTCATAAATAGAGCAAACGAAGTCCAAACAAAGCAAATGAATAGTCAAAATTTATTATTTCGAACATTCTGAGTCCGATGGTAAGGTCCGTTTCATGAGACGAAACCCCAAAAAGTAAAATACATGTAGTAAATGACCATTTTACCCTTTTATAGTAACGATGTCCAAATTAAACATACGAATAGAGTATTTTAACTATCTCAAACATTCTAAAACCAATGGTGAGGTCCGTTTAGCAAGACGAGGTCCCAAAAAATAAAAAGACCCGTAAAAGTGCAAAATGACCATTTTGCCCTTTTTAGTACTAGAAGTCCGAATTGAATTCCGCGAAAGCCTAAATCGACTTTGTTCGACGTTCTGGATTTAATAGTAGAATATAAATTAGTAAAAGAGGAACTAATAGTAAAGAGGCATAAAATTTGATGAATAGCAGAACTTATGAAAAAGTAAACTGAGATATACTATCTATTGGTGAATAGGGATTTCAGAGAGGAAGGAACAGTGACTTGGTTTTATTGTGAAAGAACAGAAATGGTTTAAGAGGTAAGTAATCTCTGATCTCTGTACATGTTACATTCCTAGCCATGTCAACAGTTTTTCTTATATCATCTATTGTACTCCATACATATCAGAACGTTTATCGAGTCCACATTGATATTGCTTTACCTTGTGGAAAGTATTTATTGACTGTTATATATCTTGATCATGATTTTTGTACGCTCTGTACATAGGCCTCAAGGGGCAAGATCTCAGTAGCCCAGTTTATATTGGCCTGTTAAGGTAACAGTTTCTTTCGCTACTGAGATAGTGTTATTGCATTTACTGTTCATTGGATTTAGCATGATCTTGATATATTATATTATAGCCAAATTTTTGCTCAGTCACAAACTCCATCTGATGCTTACTAGACCTACGGGTCGAGAAAACGGAATAAAAAGTGGTATTTAAAATGGCAGCTAAACTGGGATCTGCGAGGCGAGTACTGAACCGACTGGGTTAGTGCTTGGCTGAGAGATCGAGAAAAAGAGAATAAAATGAATTAAGGGGTATGTCGAGCCCCAAGTTAAAGTGCATCCACATTGTTGTTATCAGTATCTCTTATTGATTATCATAGCTTGATCATGTTATATTGTTATTGAATGATCATGAGATTTCACAGCTTTTTGAGTGCATATGATTATACTTGAGACAGCTCATGACTGTAGCTTGTATGATTATATTATCAGAAAAATTTCATTGCTTTATCATTTGAGTTTCTATTATTTGATATTGAGTTCTCTATTCATTGACTGGCTAGCACATCTGTATTTATCCTAGTTCTTTCATGGATAATGCTTTCTATATTCATGTACACATGGCAGAGCAAAGGATAATTACTTATTGGGCTTTAGTTAGCTCACCCCAAACTTACCACCCCTTTCAGGAAATGAAGCTGTAGAAGAGCAGTAACAGTAGCAGTCAGCCAGATAGCAGTTAGCTAGATAGCAGTGGACATTACTTTTGAAGTTCTAAGTGTAATATTTAGTACAGACGGTCTTGTAGCTCTACCATGTTATCCACGTCTTGGGGATGAACAGTTGTATTAAGAAATTTTGTATTCCGCATTTTGTAAAATATTATATAAATTACATGCAGCTTTTATTTATTTTATTCCGCATTTAGTTGTTGCATGTTAGTAGCACTGATTGTGTAGCAAGTTGAGACCCTTGGTTCGACAAGCAGCGTCGGATCGGGTGCGCGACACGAGGTCCGCATAGGGTGGGGTCTCAGGTCGTGACATATATCATTCAGGAATAATGATTTCCTCATAATACCTCAAGTTCATATATCATCTCAATTTCATGGTTTCTCTGAATGATTTACTACCCGTTCAGTCTTTACAATCATTTAGATCACATTGATCTCTAACAGTTACTCAAAATCATTTATCATTTACTTTATTTAACTTGATAGGGTATTGACTATAATCACATCACACCTTATCTTAGATCACAAGATTCATGGATTTCTTCCTAATATTTATTCATCGTGTGTCAGCCTCTTTCCAAAATCATCACATTTCATAAGATCAATTCTGGCAATCTCGCTTATTTAGTATTGGCCTTCAAAACTCTATTCATCTCTACCCTATTAGGGTCTACTTATGACTTACTTAAGAATTTTTATATTTTTGGTCCTCTTGTAATTATCCATTCAGTTTCTTTCAGACTATCTCTCATTCAAACCTCATTTATTTATCTATAATATTTCACGACATTCATCAGCATGTATTAATAATAAAGTTCTTAGGGATGTTGAAATAATTAAAATGAAATCTAAGAGTTCTGTTTCTAAGTTCAACTTCTAACAGTAATGAGGATAATACTAGTCAATGCGTAAAGCCTAATATCAACAATATATGCATAGGCTGTAAATAAACTAGAGGAATACATGCGTTTACTGGTACAACAGTCTGATCATCTCCTGGTATCACTAGGGTTAATAAGTTAGGTGTGGTAGAGGTTATAGATTTATTCTGGGGACAGTTCCTTGCAAAATGTCCAATACGACCGCAATAGTAGAAAACGTTGGTATTCTTAAGGCATTGCCCCCGATGGGCTTTTTCGTAGGTGAGGCATTTAAGTGTGTCATTTTTGTAGCTTGCCCTTTTCTGGATAGGCCTTGTGTTTCGAGATCCAACTTTGGGCTTGGAAGATGAGGGTCCCTGCCCCTTGCTCTGATTGTCTCCTAGCTTATAAGTTTTCGTTCCTTTGGAAAATCCTTTTCCATTCTGTTTAGTGACCCGTGTCACTGCTTTAGAGTAAGTAGTTGACCGCTGGGGTTTGGCTTTGGGCAGAGCCTTTAAAACTCTATTCATAAGGTGCTCAAGGCGGTCTTATCGGTTTGTCACAGGTGTAGTATTTCGGTTACGAACCATCTTGCTGTAAAAGATGAAAGGTTAGCATTCCCATAAGGGTCTAATCATTCATAGTCTATGTCACGACCGAAACCCACCCTATGCGGATCTCGTGTTACGGGGCCGACCCGAAGGTCGTCCCTACTTTTTCCATTCCTGTATCATAGTACTAATATGCAATGTACTAAAAACTTTATACAATGAACAGCGAAAGTCTTTTAAATACATGACATAGTTCTACATAAGACAAAATGAGAACTAAACGTAACCAGCACCTGGGGGTGGTGAATACATGGGAGAACTAACATAAACTGATACCGTACTTCAAAATGTCCCCCTATGCTCTCAGACTCCTACTGGGGTCTCGCAGCATCATCACCTGAAATGGGGGTAAGTGGGGTGGAATGAGCTACAAAGCTCAGTAAGTAAATGCAGATCTCCAACACTGGTATCAATGATCAATGAATCCATGAATAGATTATGATAGCCAATCATAAGAATAAGATATTGGGATAGCCAATGGAAACAATTGCCACGAGGGCCAATGGAAACAATTGCCCCGAGGGCTAATGGAAACAATTGCCACGAGGGCCAATGAACAGTAATCACAATACACAATCAGAGGTATTGGTGTAATAGCGATATGAAGAAATCCAATGATAATATAACAACAATGAAGTACTGCCACAATGAACCGATCACAATCAAATCAATCAATGCAAGTCTTTCGAGACTCGAAGAATCATAAGGAATAATACCATTCAACAATCAAGTTCTGTCAGTCATAAGAGATGCTTTTATTCTGTAACATGCCAATGAAATTGCTAATGAAATGCCAATGGAAATGCAATGAAATGCCAGTGATCATGCCAGTCAATTGCCGGTGGAAAGCCTTCGAGGAATTCATTCCTGCCACCTGTCCATTCATGGACTTGACCCTTAGGTCTCCAGTCAATACAGAAGCATCGGATGGATGTTGTGACTACGCACAAATCCGGTATTCATAACATATCATGATCATTCGTGATTCCATAGAAGTATAAAATGGAATATCATAGATTCAATGGAAACATAACAGTACGCCTTTCAAGGCATAGTTCAACATGATAACAATGATACAACAGTCAATCAATGTCCATAAGATAGAACAATATCACATTGTGGATAGCAATAACATGAGGTACTTTCAAGGCACAGTGAAACATGATAACAATGATATATCAGCCAATCAAATGTCCACAAGATAGAACAATATCGAATTGTGGACTCAAGGATATCAATGCATTCAAGAGTACGAGTTTGGCAGTAAAAGAATGAACTTGGCTTGTGGAAACACCACATGTAAGAGAGAGTGATCCACTTACCTCTATTGTGATTCTAGATCAGAAATCTGTGAGTGTACCCTTGCCTTTCGAGTTCCCTATAGATTAGTGAAAACGTTTTAGAATAGATTCTATTCATCAAATTTTATGCCTTTCCATCATAAGTATTTCAAATACTAATTTAGACTTTACCATTGAGTCCGGAATGCCGAAGAAAGTCGGTTTAGGCTTTCGCAGAATTCCATTTGGACTTTTGTACTAAAAAGGGCAAAATGGTCATTTTGCACTTTTACGGTATTTATCCTTCGGGGTCCTGTCTCGTAAAACAGACCCCACCATTGGACTCAGAACGTCCAACATAATAAATTTTGACTATTCATTTACCCCGTTTGGACTTCGTTTGACCCACATTTGAAATAGGGGTATTTTTGTAAAATTAATATTTTATTAATTTCCTGTTTGGGCCTTAGTGGGATTTTTTAAAACATTTGGGGTCAAAATGAAATTTTCCTAAGTTCCGGTCTGAACCAGTGGGCTCACGGCTAGAAACCCTAAACCGGTCCGGTCCTCCTCTGAACCAAACGGTTCAGTTAAATTCAAGAACCGGATTCCAATAACCCAGTCCCTACCCTTATCCGTGGTTGGAATAAGCCCAAACCCAATTCCACATTTCCTATCCCTGTTACCAAATAGTCCATTCCCATTTTAAATTCAGAATATCTCATGTCCAAACGACGCAGTATCGAGACAACCGGTCCCAACACGTCGCCGTTTCGATTACCCACTTGACCCCCTTCTTCCCCGATAATCCGACGAAGGATCAGTAGGGTTCCGACTTCTCTTCCGACACCGGTGACTGTTCCAGTTCATTTTTATTGACTATTGTCGATGCCATTTTACTCCCCATCACATGGGGATCATGAATCCATCCTCCATTTTGATCAAGACCTTCTTGATCTTCACGAATATGGGTTTGACCATCTCCGGCCGTTTCTCCGGCCAAGTCATATTTTTTTCATTTTCGTGGCTGTTTCTTCTCGGTTTTAAACCCATTTTGATTCATAATGTTTTCTGCACCTTTATAGATCATTTTTCAAGACTCAAAACAAGCTTTAACCAAGATTTTCATGAAACCCGAAATTATCCCCCGAATCCTGCAACTCGGATTTTCTCCCTCATTTGTGAACCAAATGAGGTGCGGTTTGTTCCTATCAACGCCATTTTTCATACTTTTTTAGACCCTATATTCAAAATAATTTGAATCTTGCTAAAACGTTTCAAAACAGAAACAGTGGCTTACCTCCAAGTTCGGATTCTCTTGGTGTTGAGCCCCTCTTCCTCATGCCTCTACTCCAGATTTGTTCCCCTTCCTTCTCACTCCGAGACTCTCTTTTCTCTTTTGCTTTTCACCTTCAATTTCGGCCGTGCACAATGCATATGTGCACTTATCAATACCGATCTGTCACGACCCGAAACCCACCCTACGCGGATCTCGAGGACGTGATGCCAGTTGACCACCTTGCTAGTTTTTCCCGCCCGACAATGCGACCAACCAAAGGCAACTTTACAATAAATTGCATTCTAAATGTAGGGTCAAAAACAGCGGAATTAAAATCTTTTTAAATTAAGAATGCAACTCATCCAAACACATCAGAGCACGTCTAGGATCAGTCATCAAAAATCTCTAAAGTATAATATACATGCTCTATTGCAACCATTCTATATCAATGAATTACTTAAAGCGGAAGTCACATCATGAAAGTTCAGCTAATTGAACTCATCTCCAATGATCAACAATCATAATGTCTCCAAGTACCACTTAATCATAATGATCTGACATACTAGGCTAACCTCGTCACTAATGATGTAACATTATAATGTATAACTTTAAAGTTAACCTTATAGTGTTCACGTTTGATTCTTTAACTTGGAGTTCATATCGACATTGTCGTTCGTTGTGCATCACTAGTTCCACTAGTTATCTCATTGCGTTTCATCCCGCATAGTGTCACCTGAAAAATGTTAGATAAATGGAATGAGCTTAAACAAGCTCAGCAAGTAAATTCCTAGCTTTGCCATGGGTCTGGGTTAGTCCACAAGAATAATAGGAAAAAGGGATAACAGATGGCCAGTAGCCAAATGAGCAACAAGAAATACATAGCCAGTTACCAAGATGTGTAACAATGACCCGAAAGTCCAAAAGGCTTATCCCAAAATAAGATATAAGAAGATAGTAATAACGAATCCAACAACTAGGATCTAGCCAATCATGAAAATCTGCTGCCACAACAATTACGATAACCAATCAAAAGTATGACATGCTTGCACAGGTTATGATCATTCAACGAGTACCAAAGATACATGATCATCAAGTAAAGTATGACATGATTTAAATAATATGACCATTCACAGGACATAGAATATGATCATTCAACGATTATAAGAATAAATCATCATCGAGTTCTAATAACCCAGATATGCGTGAATCACCCGGGGCCCGGCATACCCCACTAAAACGCATGCTCAGATCCGCCACAGTTCCTCGGGCTCTCTGAAAAGCGTTAAAGCTCTTTTCTCTACAAGTCCCGAAGGACATACAAGACCCTAAAGGGTCTTTCCCCCCCACGCAATCTGTGAATAGATGGGCCATTGTGACTGAGCACAACCCCGGGTACATACCAAATATCATGACCAATAAAATTCCACACAGAATGTACAACCGTACAAAGCAATTGATATCACAATCAACAAAATACGAAATGTGTGGAATAACAAGATTTCGATCAACAGGATATATCTCAAGACTAGGTCATGGTATGATGTGCAATGATGCTCAAATATCAATAAACAATCTCACAACGATGTAAGCAAGCAAGTCAAATCCAAAGATCAGGCATAACCGATAACCACAAGTCGATTGGCTCAAATCAGTTACATCAGGTAGTGATAGAGTACAAATTTGGCAGCATATAGAAATGAACGTGACTGGCTGGGAATAACCACACAACAAAGTTCAGATTTACTTACCTCGGTTTCTTAGTATTGCATTCCCCATTTACAAATACTCTAATAATCTCCAGATACTTCAGGCATATCCTTGCATAGCCTGAATCATCATTAATTACAGACAGATTAGAATTCATTCATTCATGTCTTATTCATCATCTTAGGAGTCTATTAGATCCCCTAATTAGGTTCATTAGCCTATTACCCACTCACCGGGTTTCAACTTATGTTATTAAATTCCTTAAACAGGCCTAGCAGCCGCTCGAATAATATTTTAAGTCATTTAGACTGCAGTCGCTGTCAATTTAGCACTTACTTGCCCTCAAGGGCAAAATGGTAATTTTTTTATTTTTGCCCCGGACCCTATCATGGTCCCCTAGAATAGTCCACATATCGTATATATAAATTTTTTAGTCTTTTGGACTTCATTTGGTATCTGCTTTTGATCATCGAGACACATCGATCATTTCTCATTTTATACGTTGACTGTTTCGGAGTCATATTTAGCCCTTCGGTTATCATAATTATGCTTATGATAATATATCAGATCAGTTTGGCCTTTATTTGGCCTCTACATTGTACTTACAGTGCTCGGGGGTATTTCGGTCATTTTATGTCTCGTGATATTCTGACCCCGAATCATAATTTAATCATGTATACAATTCCACGAGTATCTAGGCTTCTATCGGCATCAGTTTCGTCCCAATCGGACTTCATTTGGGCTTTGTACAGCATCAGGGGTATTTCGGTAATTTTATATTTCCTGATGTTCTGATCCCGATTCATGATTTAATTATATATATGAGTCCACAAATATTTGGGCTTCTATTGGTTTCAATTTTGCCCAATTTGGACTTCGTACAGTATCAGGGGCAATTTGATAATTTTACATGCTGTATAACCAAACTTTTCGGGACCTCAGTTCATAAAATGGACCTCACCAGTGGGTCCAGAGTGTCCGACATAATCAGAATAGACTATCTTTTGTGTTTGATTGGCCCTGGGTATCTTTAGGGGTAGTACAGTCATTTACTCTTTACGTGTCTGTATTTTTCGGGACTTAATTTCCTAAATCGGACTCCACCATTGAGTCCAGAATGCCCGAAATAGTAGAAATACACTATTCATTTAATTTATTTGGACTCCGTTTGACATATTTAATGTCCAGGGGTAAAATTGAAATTTTACCTATTAAATAAAATAATTAAAATAATTATTTTATTATTTAATTAATTTTTCAGGGGCTTAAATGAATAATTTCTCAATGTTCTGGGCCACAGTACAATTTCCCAAATTAATGGGGGTTAATCCATAATATCAGAAAACTCCAGGGGTTAAAAACTAATTTCATACTTTAGGGGTTCAAGCCCGAAGGGTTCAAGGGTTCAGAAACTGAACCAGTCCAAAACCTCCAAAAACCAACTGGTTTAATTCCCTTCAGAAAACCGGAAATATAATAATCCAGTTATCCCCAATTTGGCCTCTATCCACGGTTAGGTTATCTAGTTCCCAATTTTAATTCGTTAACCATGGAACCAAACAGTCAGAATTTAGCTTTTAAATTTAAAATCCCTAACTCCAAAACGACACAGCTTAATGACCCAAGGGGTATTCGGTCGGTTCCCACCTGACCCGATTCAAGATCCGGCCCGGCTATAAAAAAAAAACCCATTCTACCGCGCGTTTTTCCGGTGGTCTTCTCCAGCAACGTTCCCAGCGCCGGCGTACGGACGGTGAGGTTTCCCTCGCTGTTTCTCTTGGTTTTCTCGTCCGTTTTTCAAGATTTTTATACCAAACAGATCCTAGGACATTAAGGATCATTTTAGGACTGTTTTTAAACCTCAAAATCTATAGTTTTCAGTGACCCGTTTCGGTTTTCCGATCAGATTATCGTTTGCTCTAGCACGGCCGTTTCTCAACCAAATCCGGTGAGACTTGGCTTGCTGTGACCCACATCTAATGGGCTTCAAGTCCCCGTTTACAAATTTCAGTTTAAGTGTTCGTTTCAGGTTTTAGGTTCCATGGCCGAGACTCACAGGTTCGATTTTGAGGGTCCAAATCAGTGTTTTAGGGTCGTGGGTTGGTGTATTTGAGACCCTCTCAGTGTCTAGATCATTTCTAAACCATCGAAACTTGGTTTTAGGGAGGTCGAATCAGGCCTAGTTTTGGAGGTGTCATCCATGGCGGTTTGGTCACGGTTCGGGTTTCTAGGCCTATCCGAACCTCCTACTGATTCAGAATAACCCTAGGATCTCACAGTAACTGATTTACGCAGTCTACATGGTCCATATGATTTAAAATCATCAGAGCAGTACCAATAATCTCAACAGAAAAATTAAGCAGTTTGGCAGTTTTGAGGTTACCTCTGAAACAGTAAGTCCCCTTGCTATCCATGGCTCGGTCCTGATTTGGTGGGGTGCTTGCTTAGATCCAGTCGTGCCTCAGCTCCCCCTTCCTTGGTGCATCTCCAAAGGATGACATGCACACTCACCATTTCTCTTTCTCTAACCCTCTCTCTCTCTAAATCAGACTCACACACCCATACCCTGAAGTCTCCTTGTATACTCCATCAACCACTCCTGCCATCACCACTCTCCATTGAGTGTTTCACACTCAATTAATATATATATATATATATATAATATACACACACACAACCATGCACGGCTGCCTAGGCAGCCTACTTGCCTCCCCCTTTTTTTATTTCAATTTTCCCTTCATATGTATATATATATGTACTTGTATGTATATATATTTAATTATATCCCTATATATGTGTACACACGTATATGTATATACACTATTTTAATCACACACATGTACCCATACATGTATACTATCCCTCATGTGCACCTCACTATTCATGACATGTGTTTACGTATGCATGCATGCATGCATGGGGCTGCATGTGTGCACGCATTACGAGACTGAGTCGGGGGTCACTTGTCCTAACCCGGCACTGGTCATACCTGGTCAAGGTCTCTATTTAAGATAGTGTAGTACAATTGGTATTTCATAAAATATAGAGTTTAATGGTTCTAAGTATATCCGATAAAGTATTGCCCGACCCGGTTGCCTCGATATACGTGCCCCTTCGGGTCGGGGTATTACACGGCCCCTCTCTCTCTCTCTCTCTCTCTCTCTCTCTCTCTCTCTCTCTAATCAGACCTCACCATGCCCTGAGATCTTCTTACACACTCCATCACCCACTTTCTGTCACCACCATTCCCTATTGAGTGTTATACACTCAACTTATTACACACACACATACAACCGTTCACACACACACTTTTTGATACATATATATATATATATATATGTCTTCACCCACTCACACACACTTGCACGGCTGTCCTTAGCAGCCCACTTGCCCATTTTCTTTTCTTTCCCTTTTTTGTTTCTATTTAATAGACACACATATATATATATTATAATACATTATATAATATATATATATACATGATTATACATATTTTTATACATACACGTGTACCCATATATATACGTATATACCAAACTCTGGGCACGTATGCATATACTAATATTTCATGGTCTACGTTCGTGGGTACATGCATGCATGCATGGGTTTACGTGCGTGCGCGCATTACGAGGTATAGTTCTAGGTTGCTCGGGTGTTGCCCGGCACGGTTTATACATTTCAATCATTTTCCATTTCCAGTCATTCATTTCTGTGAAAATTACCATGATATACATATCTTACCGTTCAAGTTACACTATATAACCGACTTACCTCGGTATACGTGACGTATCCCGGGTCGGGATATTATAGTCTAGCCGAGTCAACATACTCTATCGAGTTTAAGTGAATTGAATCGAGTTTAACCGTAGTAGTTAACATTCATATACAGTCTAACATAGTGTAAAAATCAGTCTATAAGTCTAACATGGTGTAAAAGTCAAATCAATTTGAATCGTAGTGGTTAGCACTTACGTACGAATCTAACATAGTATGGAAATTTTTCATAATGTTACCTCTATATTGACTTCTTAAGCTCAACAGTCTTAGTACTCTAATCCTGTCTCTCATCACTCACCAGAACCTAAGACTTGGCTCTGATACCAAGCTGTCACAACCCGAAACTCACCTTATGCAGATCTCGTGTCACGAGGCCGGCCCTATGGCCGTCCCTACTTTTTTCATTCTTTGTGCCAATGATAATAGTAAACAATGTGAACATAACATTAAATTACGGAAGTCTTAATACAAAACATTGTTTGACAACTGAAATATAAACTGACATAAATTGAAAATAAACCACTCTTAGGTGGTGAGTAGATGGGAGAGACTCTATTCACTTTTATCATGCTCCTGAACTCCTATTGTGGTTCTGTAGCATTTTCACTTGAAAAATTTGCAAGTAGGGTGAGCTAACAAAGCTCAGTAAGTAAAAGCCTATCTCTAATACGAGTTAGGGTTAACATAGAGAAATATAAATTCAAAGGTAACATGATAACCAGTCATGACAACGGTTGTAGTTAACAGTAAAATGCCACAATGGCCAATGAATGGTAAGGCACAATAAAGAAGTATGAATAATGGTGTAGCATGGATATGGGTAAAGCTCAATAATCACAATCAACATGAATATACTGCCACAATAAAATAGTCACAATCAAGTACAATTAATGAGTGAACGGTCAACATAGGGTAATTCATAGGGAATGGCACATATCCTACGAATTCAATAAACATAAACATTTCAGTCAAACATAAGTGATGCATTTACTCTGGTTGGTAGACCCTAGGTCTTTTGGGGCCCGGCATACCCCCCTATAACCTCAATGCATATAAAATGCCCTTATAACTCCATGCGTAAAAATACCCTCATCTCCATACGTTCGTTCACAGACTCGACCCGTAGGTCTCGTCAATCGACCCGAAGGTCCTGTTAATTGATTCGTATATCCTGTCAATCGACCCATAGGTCCTGTCAATCAACCCGTAGGTCCTACCATCTCAAAAAGTATCGGATGGATATTGTGACTGAGCACAAATTTGGCTTTCACAATAAATCATGATCTTATAAGAAGTGCATAAGGTATGGAATAACATGCAGTAACATCCATCAATAGGCCTCTTGAGGCATAGTACAACATAGCAACAAGGAGATAACAATCAATAAACATCCACCAGATAAAATAATATCGATGGTCGGACAATAGCAGTGGGAACGTACATAGTACAAAATTTTGGCAGCAATAGAAAAAATGTGGCTTGGAAAACCACTTATAAGAAATAGGAGTTTACTTACCTTATCAGTGCGTCTTAGTATTCCGTGACTTTCCCCTTTCCTTTCGAGTTTCCTATATATCAATAAACATGTTTCAGTTTTAATGTTATTCATCCAATTCCATACTTCATCACCATAAGTATTTCATTTACTAATCTAGACTCTACCAGTGAGACCGGAACGTCAAAGAAAATTAGTCTAGGCTTTCACAGTTTCCAATTTGAGCTACTTTACCAAAAGGGCAAAACGGTCATTTTAAGTGTCTCTATTTTTCGAGTTCTGATTTCATAATTCGGACTTCACTGTTGAGTCCAAAAGGTTTGTAATAATAAAATTTTACTATTTACTTAACTCAATCGGAGTCCGTTTGACTCACATTTGACTTAGGGGTATTTTGGTCATTTTGGCATTTCTACAGATATTTTTTTTGGGACCCCATCTCGTAAAACGGACCCTTTCATTAGTCTTAGGATATCCGTGATAATAAGAAAATACTATTTATTCATTTATTTTGGACATCGGGTTAATTATCTTAACTTATTCTAATTTAATTGATTTATTTTATTTATTTATTTAATTGTTTATTTATATGATATATACTCATTTCGGGGAATTAGGGTCACCTGTGCCTCAGCGGCACAATGGCCCGTGTATCAGTGTTAAGTTCCTCCCTTGTCTTGATCCTAGGTTCGAACCATGGGGGCAGTAGCCCCCGCGTAATTTTTTCCTTTAATCTTTGAACCAAACAGCGAACTACAGATAAAACACGTATAGGATAACCTTGTCCCTGTCAACATATCAATTTAAATTCCATAACCCAACAGACAAACAGCCCCATATACGCATATATTTAAAATCAAAACCCTTTAAAATATCGTAGCTTCAATATAAGCTAGCATAACACGGTGCCGTTTTGGGCATTGTTCATTGTCTTGCCCCACAACTATCCAACGAGGCTCCGGTAGGGTTCTGGCGTCTTCTTCGGCACCGACGACCCTTTTCTAATCAATTTTTTGACCAAAATCAATGCGGTTCCCTTCCAAATTTCATGGGGATTTCGTATCTACTCTAAGTTTTGAGATTAGATCACTTGATCCTCACGAAAAAAAGAGAAACTGCAGCTCCGGCCAACCGGTTTCCTTCAATTTCGTGCTTCATTCCTAATCATTTTAAGCCTAAATAATCCCTACATTAAATCTGGACATGGTATAAACAGTTTTTATCATTTGAATAAGGTTACATGCATACTTCTACAAAAATTCGATTATCCCACATAACCTGTAAATGCATATTTCTCTCTCAGTTCTACACTATTTCCTCTGATTATTTTTCCTATTTAACCCATTTTTCATGCTTATTCAGACCCTAAAATCAAATCTATCATTCATGCTTTAAAAAATTAAAACAGAATCGACGCAGCTTACCTAGTTTCCATGTTTGCATGCAGTGTTTCCTTCTAAGTCACCCTAGTTCCTTCTTCTGAATCGTACAACTCCCCTTCTTTGGCCTCAGCTTTTCTGTTTCCTTCTTCCTCATTTTCTACTTCCTATCAACAACTCAAGTGTATATATCAGGTTGTGCCTCCCCCTTTTTCAACACTTACGGTTTCTTTCTCTCTCTCTAATCTTTCTATTCCGAACCTAATCAACTTCACCTTTTTATTTTTGAATTAAAATCCTCCTAATCCATACCACTGCCCCTTCCTTATCTTATTGCGGTGCATATGTACATCCATATACGATTCTTATATATATATATATACATATACGGCCTACTATATATACATATAGCTATATATATACATATATAAATAATAATTGTTATTTTATTTTATTTTATGTTATTTTATTTTTATTTCGGTATTCGTTCATGGCTTGCTCGGGTATCGCCCTGGCATTATCCGTACTTTCGAACTATTGAGTTTCCAAACCGTCATTTTGTTCAATATTAAAACAAAAAGCCCTAACGGCTCGGGTTTACATGGTTCACTTGGTTACAATTTGGGTCAGAATGTTACATTCCTTATTTTTTCGACTTTAAGTTATTTTGGACTAATTTGTCCTTATTTTCATTTCTTTACCTTTCTTTTTCCCTTTTAATTCATTTGATTCCCTACTTAGAAAATCTTGGCATTTTTTCCCACTCTACTCAACCTGGTTACTATTTTTTAAAAATTTCACTATAGTCTTCTTTGTTTATTGACCTTTTTCCTTATCCCATTTACCAACAACAACACCTAATAGAATGTTCAATTGTACAATTTTATATTTCTAATATCCGCAATCATAAAGTATGCTCCTCATTTATATTCAATGCACAATTCTAGACAATCCAACATAAAATTAAGCTTATAATTTACACAAAGTCTAAACTTTAAATATGAAATAACTTCATGGGGCTTATGCCCCTACATACAAAATAAGGTCCTTAGGCCAAATATACTTCAAGTCCATTCTCCCCTCTATGATTCTAGACTTCATCAAGTCTCATGTGCCGAGAATCTTATCTAAAAAAATGAAATCCCATGTAGGGTAAGCGCGACAGCTTGTATGATATAATGCTAAATAAAGAATAAAGGTAAGTTGTGGCATATCCAAAGTGAACATTTGTAAGCTATAAACCTTCTAATTTACTAATGCAATGCAATAGAAATATGCATGACACACACATGCAACTCTATACCTAACCCATGTCTCGCTTTATGGTCTGCCCTCGTCAGCACACAAGTACTGTTCATTTGGCGAGATTTTAGATTTTTCACTACAGGATCTACACCCTCATAATGCATAGCACCAAAGTGCTCAACATACACCATGTTTCCAAGGATTTACAATATGACAATATGCCTTAATTTACCATGCAATTTCAATAAGGAATTTTATCAAACACATGAGGTGTGCCATAAATTATACATTATACATTAAACAATTCATAACTTTCAAATTATAAGACTTCGTCTACATGAACATAGGCTATAATATAATCAATTATTCACATATTCATGTTACATGTTCACAACTTTAACAAATTCTCAAAGAATACACGAGTACACAAAATACCAATACATTAAGCAAACCATAACTTTCAAACTACAAGACTTTGTCTAGATGAACATAGGCTATAATGCAATCAATTGTACATATATTCATGTTACATGTTCATCACTTCACCAAATTCTCAAAGAATACACAAGTACACAAAGTACCAACCCTAAGTTTTCTAAGCAACTATATGCTAGGTAGTTTTCTAACAACAATTAAGCATATAAGTCATACAATTAACTTATAAAAACACTAATAAACTTAACTCTAGTCTGTACTTAGCAAAATATCATACCTAGAAGGGTTTTTCTCAACCCTAGGGAATTGTGTTCACTTTTGAAGCCAAACCAATCAGTAGGATTGTAGCCCTTGTGGTGGGGAACAACTTCCTAGAAGGAAGCCTTGAGAGATTCTAAGGCTAGAGAAGAGTTTTGGAAGGTAAAAAGTTAAAAAACCTAAGTTTTCTTCATAGTTTCTCTCCAAGCTCGAGTTGCAGCACTTTCTCCAACCAAATTCTAAAGATTTTAACTCTTAAGTAGTCTATTTATACTAAAGGTCCAAGAGGTGAAAAGATATGTTTGCCCTTAATGAGCCGCGGGACGCCGTTAGACTACAACCTATCCCGAAACACCTCAAATCGATATTCTACTTTAATCAAATTTCTTAAAATTATTTTAAATGATATTTTTCTAAAAAAAAAAATTTTCCTACTAGCAAGCACAGCCGAGCCTACTCAGGCTGCCCTTTTTGGGCCAATTTTTCAAACTATCTCTGATTTTCCTCAAATTCTCACAAGAGGTGTATTTTAATATTCTAAGCATATTTTTCTTCTATTCCATACTCACATTATGCTTCTAAATATGACTTATTTCTAAATGATTTATGTATAGTGCCCTACCGACAAATAATGCATGAATAGTATCCTACCAACAAAACGAAAAATTTATCCTTATTTTTTAGATCTTTACATTTTTCCCCCCTTAAATAAATTTCATCCCAAAATTTAGAAATGTACCTCTATGGACAAAATTTAGAAAAAATAAAACAAAACGCGTTGTAACATAGAGATACGCAACCTTACCTATGGATCCTTCACCTTTCCCTTCCCCAGGCAATATGGGATGCATTACCCTCTCCCCCCCATAGGAACACTGTCCTCATGGGCAGGCGTGCAGCAGCGTGCAACCATCTTCATTCTCCCGGCTGGGGTCCGACTCTGATGCCATCTGTAACGGCCCACTTCACATGGCACAATGCATAATGAAATCCTCAAACACGATGGCTTATTAATGCCAATTTTCCAAATCCATCCAAGCATCATGCCCTACCTCAATAATTCAACATAATTAAAATACAAAATTCTCAATGCCCATAAGGATACCTCAAAGTCTCTCAACATATTTGATGGCCATCTAATTAATCACAAATTAAGCTATGCAATCATCTAAGTAATTCATCACAATGTCATCAATACATCACCTGTATCTCAATGTAATTCAATAATCTAAAATTCTTCAAGTACTATGATTATTCATAAGGCATCAACAACATAATCTTAAAGCAAGGTCATCATCATCCACTTTAGTCTATATATAACCGAGACTCGATATCAAGCATTAATAAAGATTAGCCTATTAATTTCAATCATATATATATTAATTGGATATCCGAACGTAGACAATGTAGTCTATGTATTTCAAACATGAAATCTAAGGCAATATATCAAGGTTTAAAAACCTAAAAAATTAGGAAAGGTAAAAAAAAATCTCCCAATTTCATCTAGGGTTCTTCCAATTCATCACCATTTTAGTCAATATATCAAACAAGGTCTCAAAACAAATGAGATCCTTAGTGAAACTCTTTACTAATTTAACTATGAATATATAAATTTGTACATACATATATCAAAACACGCATACATACAAACATGGTTAAGCATACCCTTATACATGCATATTCATAATGTAAACAACAATTGGGACTAAATGAAAGGTCTTAAAAGTCCCTACAAATCCTCGTTAGTGTCACACTACCCCCAACTGGTGTGTCAACATACAATGGTAGGTCTAGTCGGTCTATCTCTAACCCTAATATCATGGAAAACATAGTAGACATGAATGAATGCGATGCACTAGAATCTATAAGCACACTGGCCCATGAACTAAATACAATGAATAGTATGCTCTAGTACATGTCCAAAGGAGCTCTCCTCAGTTACATAAGTCTACAAGTCCAAGTAAAAAAAAAAATGAATACCCTTTTTCACACCAAACATAGGTATTAAAAGAAAATCAGGTATGTTATTGTCAACAAATAGCACTTCACAAACAACAAGCACACATATAATCATGTAATTCAAACCAGCCCAATTAACCTCAGGTCTAACCTCTCCCACTATCCCTAGGTATTCAAAACCTAAAGATTTGATACCAAGTTGTCACGCCCCAAATTTTTAAAACCCGGGAAATGATTGGAAAAGAATTAATTAAATACAATTGAATGGATTTAGTAGATTACATATTAATTTTCCCATGTTTTCCAAAATTAAAAATGAAAAATGCTAATTAGACTCCTCCAACTAATGATAAAAAATAGTCTAAGTCATGTCCAAGCATGACCTCCAAGATAGTCTCAAAATTATCTCTAATGTGCCTTGAAACAATGGCCCAAAATGGCACCAAATATTGTTCAAAAACAACTTATAAGGTTGACCAAAATAGTCTAAGACATGGGTAAAAACTAGCCAAAAAAGTTTGCCCAAAGTGGCTCAAATTAATGGCCAAAGTGGGCTAAAAATGCCCTAGGTCAAAAACCATACCTAAAGTAGTCTAAGGAAGTGACCAAACATGGTCTTGAATAATGACTAAAATATGTCCCAACAAAGTGCCCAACATGGCTTCGTATAATGGCCTAAAAGGGACTCCAAAAGGTGGTATCCAACACGGGAGTATATGGCCTTGAAATAGCTTTGGAAGGTAAGTCATGGCATGCCTATGGCATGCCCAAGGCTACAGGCGCACACGGCAAGGGCAAGGGCAACGTGGGCAATGCGGGCACGCGGTAGGGGAAACGACCAGGCACGCAGAGGGCTGCCAAACACAGGCTACCTACTTCTGGTCTGCTAGCCTTGGTCCAAAAATCTAATTTTTTGACATTTTCTTGCCCATTGCAATTTATTTCATCACCAAACTTGGTATGAGACCCTATAACATGTAAAATAACCATTTTGCCCTTTTTCCTTATTTTTTAACTTTAAGTTATTTTGGACTAATTTGCCCTATTTTCATTTTTTTACCTTTCTTTTTCTCCCTTAATTCATTTGATTCTCTACTTAGAAAATCTAGGCATGTTTTCCCACTCTACTCAACCTAGTTACTAGTTTTGAAAATTTTCACTATAGTCTTCTTTGTATATTGACATTTTTCCTTATTCCATTTACCAACAACAACACCTAATAGAATGTTCAATTGTACAATTCTATATTTCTAATATCCACAATCATAAAGTAACTACTTGGAGCTCCATGTTCCTTATTCATATTCAATGCACAATTCTAAACAATCCAACATAAAATTAAGCTTATAATTTACACAAAGTCTAAACTTTAAATATGAAATAACTTCATGAGGCTTATGCCCCTACATACAAAATAGGGTCCTTAGGCCAAATATACTTCAAGTCCATTCTCCCATCCATGATTCAAGACTTCATCAAGTCTCATGTGCCGAGAGTCTTATCTGAAAAAATGTAATCTCATGCAGGATAAGCGCGACAGCTTGTATGACATAATGCTAAACAAAGAATAAAGGTAAGTTATGGCATATGCAAAGTGAACATTTGTAAGCTATAAACCTTCTAATTTACTAATGCAATGCAATGGCAATATGTATGACACACATATGCAACACTATGCCCAACCTATGTCTCACTTCAGGGTCCGCCCCCTGTTATCATGCAAGTATTGTTCATTTGGCCAGAATTTGGGTATTTCACCACAGGATCTACACCCACAGAATATATAGCACCAAAGTGATCAACACACATCATGTTTCCAAGGATTTACAATATGCCAATATGCCTTAATTTACCATGCAATTTCAATGAGGTATTTTATTAACACATGAGGTGTGCCTTAAATTATGATCATACACTAAGCAATTCATAACTTTCAAATTATAAGACTTCGTCTACATGAACATAGGTTATAATACAATCAATTATACACATTCATGTTATATGTTCACAGCTTTACCAAATTCTCAAAGAATACACAAGTACACAAAGTACCAATACATTGAGCAAACCATAACTTTCAAACTACAAGACTTTGTCTACAAAAATATAGGTTATAATGCAATCAATTATACATATATTCATGTTACATGTTCATCACTTCACCAAATTCTCAAAAGAATACACAAGTACACAAAGTACCAACCCAAGGTTTTCAAAGCAACTATATGCTAGGTGGTTTTCTAACAAGTAAGCATGTAAGTCATGCAATCAACTTATAAAAATACTAATAAACTTAACAGTAGTCTTTACTTAGCAAAATATCATACCTAGAAGGATTTTTCTCAACCCTAGGGAGTTTTGTTCACTTTGAAGCCAAACCAATCGGTAGGATTGTAGCCTTTGTGGTGGGGAATAATATCGTAGAAGGAAGTCTTGAGAGATTCCAAGGCTAGAGATGAGTTTTGGAAGGTAGAAAGTTGAAAAACCTAGGTTTTTTTCATGGTTTCTCTCCAAACTCGAGTTGCAGTACTTTCTCCAGCCAAATTCTGAAGATTACAACTCCTAAGTAGTCTATTTATACTAAAGGCCAAAGGGGTGAAAAAACCCTTTTACTTTTAATGAGCACGGGACCGCGTTACACTACAACCTATCCCCGAATGCTTCAAATCGATATTCCGCTTTAACCAAAGTTCTTAAAATTATTCTAAATGATCTTTTTCTGAAAAATATTTTCTCCTGCTGGTGAGCGCGGTTGGGCCCACCTGGGCTGCCCTTTTTGGGCCTATTTTTTAAAGCATCTCTGATTTTTCTCAAATTCTTACAAGAGGTGTATTTTAACATTATAAGAATATTTCCCTTCTATGTCATACTCAAATTAGGCTTCTAAACATGACTTCTGGCTAAATGATGCATGTATAGTGCCTTGCTGTCAAATAATGCATGAATAGTGTCCTACTGGCAAAACGAAAAATTTACCTTGATTTTTCAGATCTTTATAGAAGGGCCTCGTAGACCCAAATCTATTGAAATGGGAAAATTCAATCAAATGGAATTTTCTAAAAGAAAAGGGGAATTTAAAACGTCGTATCTCCCAAATGACGTTAAAACCACCAAGCCCTTTTGTAATCTCCCATGACAAGGTGCACATCCAATGACACAAAATCTCCATTGCAGCACCTTCCCAGCTGAAATGCTTGAAATTGTTCACGTCCTCTAAGGCGAGGAGACACCAAAGATGGATGGTGTCTCTAGCAATAACATTAAGGGTTCATCCAAATAAAAAGAGCATAAAAGCTCTAGTCAGCTAGTCCTCTACTACCGTGTCATTGCACTCTTGGTAATAGAACACATCTAAAATGTTCTTGACTCAAATAATGCTGTCGAAAGCCAACGTGGGCCGCCATCCTAAAACCAGAAGACCTAATCTTCTTGGTTACGCAGGTCACTATCCCATAGCACTCGATCGCAACCTACTGGAAGGCCCGTGATCATTGAAAAGTCAAGTGCGATCAATGTCAGTTCCCCAAACTGGAACTAAAAAGTGTTGGTAGTATCCCACCACCTCTCAACCAAAGCATATAGGACCTTCTGATCTTGGTCCATGTGGAAAATCTTATCCAAGAATGACCAAAACCAGCTGCCCTTACATGCCTCTTACATCTAACGGGACAGTTTTCCCACCATTCCCCAATATCCGCTACCGAGCCCCGAGGGTGGATTTTTAATTCTTTTTGCAAAAATAACAAAGCCAATGCATTAAAAAAGTCTTCAAGTATCATAAACATGCCAAACAAGCATGAATTGGATGCATGAAATCAAAAGAAAACAAAAACAACCCATTCAGGCAGTTTCACAGGTTCGTGGTGTGCACCTCCTTAAAAGGCATGTGGGTGAAATGCCCATGCATGAAAACAACCAAACTTTCATGCAAACCACTTCTAAAATGAAAAAACAAATCAAATGCATGAAAAATCAAGCCAAAAATCCTAAAACAATCGGAGGAAAACTCAAGAAAATCCATACTTCGAAATTGCAATACGTTGTGACAAATGGTACACTGATTCTTGAAGAAAACACTTGTTCTTTCGGTAGCCCAAGGGTGGTTTGTATCAAAAGATTATCCCACGAACTGGTCCGGGAGCCCCCAAATCCCAATCCCAAATCCCAATCAATGTCAAACATTAGGTCTATGTCATTATGACCCTCACTTGCCATTTTCTTGAAAATCTTCAAATTTAAAGTCAAAACCATGTTAATTGATCTCCCAAAATCTTGAAACAAATGTGAAATACTTCAATCTAATCTCCATCAAAACCTTGTAAAATAATGTGCACAAATTCAATAGGTGAAAACTCAAGAACACAATGAGGAATGCCAAAAGTCACAACATTTTAAAATAGTCTGCCCAGGCACCCTAGTGTCGATTGGCACTCGACACACAAAGGGACAAAACTCCCCTCTCTGTGCGCCGATTGGCACACAGAGCTTGTAATGGGCCTTTTTCAAGTGTTGGGCCCATTTTTGCAAATTTCAACCCATTTCTTGTCAAATTCAAGCATTTTATCAAAATATGTATAAAATCCACCGTGATTCAGTATCGAATATCTAAGGGTAAAATAGTAATTTTCCAATTCTAGTCAAAATTGACCAATGTGCCAATTAGTGGCATCGGCCCGTTAACTCAAAACCACCATTTATCAAAGTAACCCATGACCCCCTCTAAAGGATCATGTGAATAGCATTTCTTTAAGTGGTTCCCTCAAAATCTAGGCCACATCTCTTGAGTAGGACACAACTGTCTTTTTCCCTGATAAATCATCAAAGCTTTTGAATCAACTCAATTCATTCCTTAGCGAAATTTGAAGTAAAATAATAATTAAGAAAACTAGACCAAGAAAAATAAAAGCTATAAAAATAATAAGACTTCGATTAACGAAGTCGACACATGGAGGAAATAAATAAAGATACAAATACATGAGAAGAAAGATAAAAATAATGTGAAAACAAAAATGGGGTAAAATATAAAAATTCCAAACAAGGCATAAGAAGAGAAAAATGGAGAAAATAAGGCCAAAAGGTTTGAACCTTAGATCAAAAAGTAGAAGGATTCTATGCCCAAAAAGATTACTAGCTGGGCTAAAAGCACTTTTGTGCTATATATCTCATATGATATGTATATATGTTATATAAAATTCCTTTCCACCACCCCCATATCCAATCACCTTTCATGCAACACCTCAGCCCTATGTGTGTATGTGTGTGTGTGTATATATATATATATATGTTGTACATGTGTGGCAGACAAGTATGTCATGCATGTGTGTAGTGAGCAGATATATATAGAGAAAGAAAATAAAGAAAGAAAGTGAAGAAAAAGAAGAAGGTATAAGAGGTACTGTCCAGGCCAATTAGTCTAATTCAGTAGCAAGCTAAGAGGACAGAACCCCCATTGAAGGTAAATACTCAACCTTAGTTCTTCTCCCTAAAAAAAAAAAAAGAAGTAGATTTACCACTATTTGTGTTGTTAGAATGCATGCATGTAATTTAAATGTATAATGGGAAAAAGTGGAATTAAAATAGGATAAATTAGGCTAAGCAAATCTCAACAAAACCCTAAGAACTGTAATTTGTAAAAACTGAGTTTTGTATCTAAATTGGTTAAAACTTTAAACTCATTACAAGGCTCAAAAGAGCATGAAATGTGGATCATTTTGTAACTTAAATCAATTAAAATTGTCAAGAGACCAAGGAGAAAAATCAAGTTGTAGGTATGGTCGGGTTTAGAGAGTGATTGAGTTTTGTAGCACTTGTTGGGTTTAAGGAATGGGAAAATACTCCCCCACACTCACAGAAACATATAGGAAGAAAAACTATTGTCTAGAACTCCACGAAATAGAGAATTAGTGAGTGACTGAAAAAATGACCCTTGTTGGAGCAACCACTGTTAATGGCTGTTCGACGGCCAAGGGTTGAACTAAATTGAATTTTAACACTAAAAATGGAATCCTCACAAAATTTGGGTTCGAACCATGTTGGGTAGTGGCCAGAATTCAACTGACGACGGTCGCTAGCACTGGAGAAGGCCATCAAAACCCTTATCGGAGTGATGGGGGAAAAGATGAATAGGAATGGGTCAGGTTTGGATCGGCTTCGGCTTCGGGTCAGAACCCGCCCAATCACATTTATGGTTTTAATGACACAATGTCGTTTAAGCATTAGGTTTTTAAATTTAAAACAAATAGGGGTTGTTTGGCTATGAGGTTATAATCCTAATTTAATAACCCCACACATAACAGGGATATCCTAGCCCTATTTTTCCCTTCTATCCGTCGTTTGGCAACTGAATTATTAGAAAAATAAAAGGGAGTCGGAGCTCCCCAAGCTCGAAACAAGGACCTCACAACGTGAGGATCCCAAAACCCCACTTGTGTGCCAATATGCCACCATGGCACATATGATATTTTATTAACAGAATAAATATATAATATGAAATTAAATAATTTAATTATAGTAATTTGTCCCGTTACCCAAATAAAATAAAAGGGGAGGGAGCATATTTTAACTTTTTTTTGACATTCTGGACCTGATGACGAGGTCTTTTTTATGAGAAAGGATCCCAAAAAATTAAGACACGTAAAATACAAAATTACCATTTTACCATTAATGATGCCCAAAGCCAAATGGAAGTCCGAGAAACTTTATATTGACTTTCTTCAACGTTCCAGACCCAACGGTGAGGTCCATATTATCAAATTAGGTACTGAAAAATAGGACACGTGAAAAGGAAAATTTACTAAATTACTACGAATAGTCTGGTTTAAAAGAAATAAGACCTATCCTAAGAAATTAGGATTTACCCGGTCTAAGAATTAATTAAGAACACTAAATAGGTGGTAATTTAAATTAATGGTGGAATTAATTAAATTCTTTATAAATTGTTCTAAGGAACTACAAGGGAAAGGGAAGGGCACACCAGTAGCGCCAACTCCAAAGACAAAGGTGAGTAATCATGTACTTTGAAGTGGAGATTTAAACTCCATGATCCTAAAGTATTTTAAGTTCAAAAATTCCTAAAGTGATTTAAGTTCAAAATTCCTATATTTACATGACTCATGATTCAAAAATATTATTGCTTCCATTCTTAAATTCTATCTTGACATGCAAGTTAGCTTGTTTATATTGCTGACTTTTTGTTAGTTTGTATTCCAGCATGTCTATGTTAAGTTCAAATTTGTATTTAATGCCTCTCTAAAAGTAAATGTTTTTCATTCTAGCTCTATTTTAAATATTCTTGAACATTGTGATTAAGTACTCTGAAGTTTATGTCTTAAATGTTTTGAAACTTTATATTCCAAGTATTCTGAAGACTCTATTAAAATATTCATGACTATTTTGTCAATGCTCTTGAAAGGCATCTGTAATATCCCGACCCGGGATACCGGGTCATATGACACGTATTTCGAGATTAAAGAAAATTGTGTAAAAATATTTACACCAAAGGAAATAATTAATTAAATAATTAATTATTTATTTATATGAAATTATTAACTTTAATTATGCTTAAATAAATTTGAACACACAAACACACACTTATTGGTGTATTGTGTGTATGATATAAAGTGTATAAAAATATATATATATACATGTACATGTATAAGTATGTATATAATTAACATATTATTCAAATTATAAAAGTTTATTAAATAAATATCTAGTGTGAACGGTGTGTGAATGGTGTGTGTGTGTGTGTCGGCTGGTGTGTGTGTGTGTTGTCAAGTATATATGTATATGTGTATATATGTATATATTATATGTGTAAATATCATGTAAAATTTAATGCAAAGTAGAAAAGAGAAAAAGTAAAATTAATGAGAAGTGAGGGCTATGTAGGGCTATGAAATCAGAAAGAAGAGAGAGAGAGAGAGAGAGAGAGAGAGAGAGAGAGAGAATGGAGGAGAGAGAGAAGTCGGCTACTCTTTCTTTAAAACCAAAACATGCAAGCATGTTTTTCTCTTATGAAATAAATCAAATGAGGGAGAAACTGAGAAGCTAAGGAAGGATTCAAAGCAAGAAGAAAGGGAGAAAACCGAAGGAAAAATGTGAGAAAACACAAAATCTGTATTTTCTCTCTCTAGAATTTCTCTATGTATAAACTGATTTAAAGCTTTCATTTTATATATATGATGTTTAGAACACATTCTAATCATAACGAGCATGAAATCTAAGCTTAAAAACACCTCAAAATACCGAACCCAGAAGCTACGGCCATGGGAGACCATGTTCAAAGCAGGTCTGACCCGATGGAAACCAAACTTTGTTTGGTGTATAGAGACCACTAGTAGACCCTACAAGCATGTTAAAAACCTACGTGCGCGATCTTGAAGCTCGAAAATCGACCCTCAAATGTCAAGTTGCAGGTTACGGGTTTACAACCCAAACCTCTAAACTCTATGTCAAACCCACTTTTACGAATGGGGAATGAAACCCCTTGAACTAAGGATCAAAACAAGACCAACCTCATGTAAAATGAACAAAAAATGAGCATGTATGACCGAATTACAGTTCGGATTATCACCTCTTAAACCGAAGCAACGAGTTCACTTTGAACTCCCAAATTAATGCCAAGTTGGTCGTTTGTACATTAGGAATATTTTGCAATCAAAACAGTGAGGATCCATGGATCCAAACTGCACGAAATAGGAAGAAAAGATAATCGGAATTAGGGTTTTCAGTCGGTCTCGTGGGGAAGAAGAAGACGGGTCGACTCGGCTTTTAAAATGAGGCTGAGTCAACTCGGACAAGTGGCAGCCTCTAGGCTTGCCACCGAATTAATCGAACGATGGCATTTTTGGTCGTGGTTTAATTTGAATGAGACCTAGGGCTGACGTCATGATGACGTCAGCCACATGTAAATAAACCGGATAGACCGGTTGGGTTACAATTGAAAATTCCAGTATTCGTCATGGGGTTTTCAATTAGCAGTGGTTTAGTACATAAGAGTTTGTAAAATAATCACTGCCAATTGTTCGTATACTTTGAATACAGAATATATGCATTCCTTAAAACATGTAGCTTTGAAACATTTAAAGTAATCAAGCTATACTTATACTCATGAACTTCAAAACATATAACATAACATGTATTTCTTAAATAGAGTATATAAAACTCAAAACATATGCACATTGAAAATGAGGGTAAAACCTGCTTCCATTTTCAAACCATTTGTCATCTTATCACTTTCATTAGTGGAATCCGTTTCGAACCGGACTCCCATATTACTTATAAATGGAGATATCTCATGCTTGGGGGATTAGATCCTGCTACCTGGCATTTTGACAGTCAATTGAGTTCCGTGCAACCCAAAATCCCATCATGTTTTTATAGATTAATTGAGTTCCATACAACCCAAAAATCCATCATATGTTTACAGATCAATTGAGTTCCGTACAACCCAAAAATCTGTTATTTAGAAAGTCGGCTGAGTTCCGTACAACCCAACCAAAAACCATAGTGCTTAGGCACAGCTTTTCTTACATTCAAATACATTTAATACATGATTTCTTCAAATAGGTGTTTCTCATAAACATTTAAAACATCATGTACATAATTTCATAACAAATCCTTTAAATGCTTGATACAAACAAATTCAGAACACTTTACATAATTTGGCATTTAAAACTTTAGACATGCTGAAATATGTTTTCAGAAAACCATGACAGAAACCATTCACTAATCATGTCATAATAGAGTTTATAAAAACAGAACAATTTAACTGAATCGTGTAAATACTGAATTCAAAATTTCAAACACTTCATATCTTTGCATTTAAAACCTTTTCAAATCCATGGAGTTAAATCTCCACTTCAAATATAGGGTTACTCACCTTGATTCTTTAGGGTTAGTGCTAAAAATGCGCTTTCCCACTTTCCTTGTAGTTCCTAAGAACAATTCATAAACACCTCATCAACTTCACATTCATTGTAATATCATCTCGATATTCCTTAACTTATGCTTAAATCGTATTAGATCCTAAAACGATTTCATAATTTCATAGGTACTTAATTTAACTCGTACTTGAAACCTATGACATAATTTAATGTGTTAGAAATTGAATTTATTTCAATTTATACTCTTCTGGGAGCTCCATTAACTTTGAATTAAAGTTATTTATTTGACATGTTCACGTGTCGTGTCTTTTCGTATTTCATTTCTCGTACACGCCTTAGTATTTGTATTTTGGCATTACTTTAATTTATAGTCATCTGACAGATGCTATTCATCAAATTTTATGTCTTTTTATTTTAGACATTTCTTTTGGTCGAATAGACTCTACCATTGAGTCCGGAGTGTCGAAAAAAATCGGTTTAGGCTTTCCTAACATTTAATTCGGACTGTTATATGTAAAAGGGCAAAATGGTCATTTTATCGTTTTACGTGTCATATTTTTCTGTACTTCGTTTCGTAATTTGGACTCCATTTTTGAGTCCGGGATGTCAAAGAAAGTCAATTTAGACCTTCTCTAATTTCATTTTGGCTTTAGGGGTACCAGGGGTATTTTGGTCTTTTTACCCCTTTACGTGTCTTTATTTTTTTTCGGGACCCCGTTTCGTGTCGTGGACCTTACCATTGGACTCAGAATATCCAAAATAGTAAGGATACACTATTCATATGCTTAATTTGGACTTCATTTGCTCTATTTATTACCTAAGGGTATAATAGTAATTTTACTTTATTTATTAAATAATTAAATTTATTATTTAATTATTTAATTATTCTTCCAGGGGTCTAAATGCATAAATTCTTCATCAGTTGGGCCATAGTAGGATTGTCCAGAAATTCTGGGGTCAATCCGTAAATACAAAGAGTGTTGGTTTATTTATTTTTAAAATAATTTAGAAACCAAAGGGTTCGGTCCAGTTTTAAATGAACCAGTCCGGTTCAGTCGTAAACCAACCGGTCTATCCGGTTTATTTACATGTGGCTGACGTCATGATGACGTCAGCCCTAGCGTCCAAATTAAAACAACCCCATTCAAAACGCCGTCATTCTATTTAATCGGTGGCAAGCCCAGAGGCTGCCACCTGTCTGAGTCAACTCGGCCACATTTTAAAACGAGTCAACCCGTCATCGTCTTCCCCACTTCGACCGACTGAAAAAACCCTAGTTTCAGTTTCCCTTTTTCTTCTATTTCGTGACGTTTCACTCAATCATTCTTCACTGTTTTTGTCCCAAAATGTTCCTAAGGTTTATACAATTCGATTGGCATTCATTTTGGAGTTCAAAACCTCTTCATATATTCGGTTTTAAACTCGATAATCCGAACTGTTATTTCGGTCGTTCATGCTTATTTCTTAACCAAATTTCATGGGATCTCGTTTGTTATGATCCCCTCTTCATGGGGATTCATATCTCGTTCTTAAATATCAAGTTAACACAAAGTTTAAAGGATTGGGTCTTACACCCGCAACCTACAACTCGATATTTGGAGGCCATTGTTTGTGATTTTTGGTCGCGGTCACACGTTTTTATAACCTTCATGGCTTCTTCTTGAAGCCTTGATACACCATTTTTGGTTTAGTTGCCATGGGTTCAGACCTGCTTCAAACAAGGTCCTCCCATGGCGGTTCTTCTGGGTTTCATGTTGTGAGTCGTTTTCATGGCCTAATTTCATGCTTAATACACGTCTATATATATATTTAAGCCTCATATACACAAATCATAACCTAATCTCTTAACACATGCAAAATATTCTAGAGAGAGAAAATGACAACTTTGAACATTTCTCACCTTTTTGGTCGTGGGTTCTAGGTCTTTTCTTTCTGATTTCCTTCCTCTTCTTCTCCTTCAATTCCTCAGCTTTCTTTTCTTACGAAACAAGCATGTAATACATGTTTGTTCCTTTTAAAGAAAAGGGAACCGACCTCTCTCTCTCTCCTCTATTCTCTCTCTCTCTCCTTTCTCTCTCTCTTCTTTCTGATTTCATAGCCCTACATAGCCTTCCCATCTCATAAATTTTGCTTTCCTTCTTTCCTACTTTACATTTAATTTTTGAGATATTTATACATATAATATATATACATATATATACATATACACATATAAGACAACACACACACACATACACCAGCCGACACACACACACACACATTCACACACTGTTCACTCTTCTACTTTATCACATTTTACTTTTACATTTTACATATATCATTAAATAAACACACACATATATATATATCCATTTCTCATAATCAATTAATTAATTTAATAATTAATTAATTATATATATAATTCTTTTTCTCGTAGTACGTGTCATGTGACCCGGTATCCCGGGTCGGGATATTACATAAGCCCTGAAAAATAATTAAATAATAAATTTAATTATTTAATAAATAAGTAAAATTACTATTTTACCCTTGGGTCATAACTAAGGCAAATGAAGTCCAAATTAAGTATATGAATAGTGTATTTTTACTATTTTGGACATTTTGAGACCAATGGTAGGGTCTGTTTTACGAGACAGGACCCGAAAAATAAAGTCACGTAAAGGGGTAAATGACCAAAATACCCTTTGACCAAAATTAACAAGTTATTAGTGTATTCTTACTATCTTGGACCTTCTGAGTCCAATGGTGAGGTCCACGACTTGAGATGAGGTCCCGAACATAAAGACACGTAAGGGAGTAAAATGACCAAATTACCCCTAGAACCCCGAAAGCCGAAATAAAATCGGAGAAGGTCTAAATTAACTTTCTTTGACATCCCGGACTCAAAAATGGAGTCCGAATTACGAAACGAAGTACAGAAAAATATGACACGTAAAACGGTAAATGACCATTTTGCCCTTTTACATATAACAGTCCGAATTAAATGTTAGGAAAGCCTAAACCGACTTTCTTGGACACTCCGGACTCAATGGTAGAGTCTATTCGATTAAAAGAAATGTCTAAAATAAAAGACATAAAATTTGATGAATAGAATTGTTAGCTGACTATGAACTGAACTATTGCCAAAGAACTAAACTGAGGCAAGTACTAGAAATGAAATACGAAAAGACACGACACGTAAACATTTCAAATAAATAACTTTAAATTAAAGTTAATGGAGCTCCCAGAAGAGTATAAATTGGAATAAATTCAATTCCTAACACATTTATTGTGTCATAGGTTAAGAGTACGAGTTAAGTTAAGTGCATATGAAATTATGAAATCGTTTTAGGATCTAATACAATTTAAGCATAAGTTAAGGAATATCAAGATGATATTACAATCAATGTGAAGTTAATGAGATGTTTATGAATTGTTCTTAGGAACTACAAGGAAAGTGGAAAGCGCATTATTAGCACTAACCCTAAAGGACCAAGGTGAGTAACCCTGTGTTTGAATTGGAGATTTAACTCCATGGATTTGAAAACGTTTTAAGTTCAAAGATATAAAGTATTTGAAGTTTCAAATTCAGTATTTACATGATGCAGTTTTAAATTGTTTTATCTTTATCAACCCTATTATGACATGCTCAGTGATTGGTATTTATCATAGTTTTCTTAAAACAAATTTCAGCATGTCTAAGGTTTTAAATGTCAAATTATGTTAAATATTCTGAATTTGATTGTTACAAGTATTTGAAGTCCTATTGTAGAAATTATACATTTCATGTTTTAAATACTCATGAAAGTATCTATTGAAGAAGTTATGTGATAAATGTTTTACAAGATAAACGGTACTAAGTACCACCCCCTATAATGGTTGAAATCCTTCGGGATTCAACAGTAAATGCCGGTAGCAGGATCTAATCCCCCAGGCAAATGAGATCGACAGTATTGGCAGTAAAATGGGAGTCTGGTTCGAAACAGATTCCACCTAATTAAAGAGAAAAGATAACAAAGTGATTTTGGAAATGAAAGCAGGTTTTACCCTCATTTTCAAATACATATTTATGTGATTTAAAGTTTATATACTTTATCTGATGAAGTATGAGTTTTGCTTGGATACCTTAAATGCTTCCAAGTTATTTGAAATGCATATGTTTTGAGTTATATACTCTATTTGGCGAAGTACGAGTTTAGCTTGAATACTTTAAATGTTTCAAAGCTATCTGTTTTAAGAATGCATGTACTCTGTATTCTAAATTGTATAAGCAATTGGCAGTGAATGTTTTACAACTCTTATGTACTAAAAACTACTGCTAATTAAAAACCCCATGACGAATACTGGAATTGCTCACAAGCTTAGATTAGCTTACCCGGACTTTGTTCGGACCCCTCTTTCAGGTGATGCAGCAGACAGGGTCTTAAGGACAACGACGATGAGTCTAGCTATTTTTTGGAAAGATATGTTTAAGTAGTTTCTTTTGAAGAACCTATGAACACTAGTAGTACGTTTTGTATTAGTAGACAATGTAAGAATATGTAATAAGCCCTCAGGGCAACCGAATATGTATTGTATTAATGTATGAAGTCTTTAAGTTTTCGTTATACTCTGAATGTGTAACCATGTATGTTAAGTATGGAGCAGTAGTATTGGATGGATGTGCATAATTTAAAAATGAGAAAAGAAAAGAAAAAGTTTTTCACGCTTCCGCAATCATGTGTCGCACATCTATTCGATACCGTTGCCTATGCGAGCCTTCGCCCAAGGGTCCTCGGGCCTGAGGGTGGCGGTCGCGATGCGAGATCCGCACAGGGTGGGTTTCGGGTCGTGACAGCATCTATCTGGAAAGCGGTGTTTTAATGCTCTCAAAAAGTATCTATTTGAAGAAATTATGTTTTAAATACTTTTGAAAATCATCTACTAAAAGGTTATGTTTAAATACTCTTGAATAGCATCTATTTATAAAGAAATGTTTTTAAATGCCTCTTGTTTGCGAACTAGTAATGCAAGATAATTATGCATAAGCACCACGAGCTCGTGAGCCCTTCGGGACTCACATACGAGAAAAATGCTCGGTAAAAGGTTTATCCCCCAAGCATGAGATATCTCCATGAGAAGTTAAGCTTAGAGTCTTGTTCGAAACGGATTCTTCTGTTAAAAAGTGAAAAGATTTTACGTTCAGAAATGGCAGAAGGTTTATCCCCCATTTTTCTAAATATGATTTATATGTTCGATTTCATGAACAAAGGATTCAAGTTTTCATAAGTACTGGTAAAAGGTTTTCGAACCCTCATTTACATGAAAACGGTTTTTAAAAATGGCCCAACTTAAAAGGATTTTATTCATCCTGTTAACAAGTAAATGCTTTAAATTATTTTGGCCACCAAATGGCCATCCTATACATTTTACAAGTTTTCTACTACATATTAAATGCCTCACTCGAATGTTTTAAATGCTTCGTGTTATATGTTTTTTAAGATTCTAGTACTCTGTATACGTGAAATAATTGTTTTACTCAAATGCTTTAAATTCTTCGTGTTACATATTTTGAATAATTTTATATCCTGTATTTGAAGAAATAAGTGCCTAGCTTGAATGCCTTGAATGCTTCATACTATCTATTTTTAAGATTCATGTATTTTGTATCTGAAGTGTATGAGCAATTGGTAATGACTGTTTTTATGAACTCCTTTATAACTAACCCACTACCAGTTGAAAATCCATGATAAGGTACTGAAATTACTCACGAACGTTTCATAAAGCTCACATGGATTTGTTATTCTTAACTCTTTCAGGTGATAAAGATGGTTGGGAGCCTTACTCGTACTAAGGAATGGCTGTCAGGAGCTCCCTATTTAAATTAGTAATTTTTGGGAATGTTAGGACCCATAGTTAGTGAGCTTTTTGTAGCAATGTAATTGGACATTTGTGTAATTATGCCCCTAGGGACAATGGACATGTAATATGTATAATTTGTAAAAATTTAGAAAGCTCTGTATATATATTATTTATACCATTCTGAAGAGCGATAGTCTCAAGCGGATGTGCGAAAAGAAAACATTTTCACGCTTCAGCAACTTGCAATCCTGGCCTTACCACCGTCCGACACCGCTGCTTTTAGCCCACCCGCCGGCCCTCGGGCAAAAGGGTGGCAGTCGCGTCCTCGTGATCTACATGGGTCGGGTCGCGAGTCGTGACATCACTTATTTTCGCTAGTCATGAACTACAGACTGTCTGATTCACCCAAAGGTGATACGTATAAATCTCATTTTGTAATGAGTCTGACCACATCAAGGTCAAAATATGTATTTTTTATTATTTCATTGACATTCACTTGCTTGAAAGTTCAATCAATGAAGGCTCCTATAAACACCTCATTTTGTGACCCTTAATTAGATAGAGGTATTTCGGTAATTGTGCTAAGAATCCCATCTCTAGTGGCACTTTTCCTGCCAAAAGCCTCATCTCTAGTAGGACTCTTCCCACAAAAGTCACATCTCTAGTAAGATTCTTCCTGCTAGAGTCCCATATCTAGTATGACTCTTTCTACCAAGGGTCTCATATCTAGTAGGACTCTTCCCGCCAAGAGTCTCATCTCTAGTAGGACTCTTCCCGCTAGAGTCCCATCTCCAATAGGACTTTTCCCGCCAAAAATCTCATCTCCAATAAGGCTCTTCTCGTAGAGTCCCACCTCCAACACGACTCTTCTTGTCTGAGTCCCACCTCTAGTAAGAGTCTTCCCACCAGAGTCCTACCTCTATTAGGACTCTTCTACGAGAGTCCTATCTCTAGTGGGACTATTCCTATAGGAGTCTCACTTCTAATAGGACTCTTTTGCCCATCTGAGGGCATTTTGGTAATTTTGGCACAATCTTACTCTCAATGGGACTCTCTAGTCACTTGAGGGCCATTTTATAATTTTCATATAATTTTACCCCTCTGGGGACAATTTGATAATTTTGTCCCTTTAGTGGCAAATTGGGACATTTTTATGCCTTAAGGGGAAATTTGGTCATTTCACATATCTTGCGGCAATCTTGTGATTCTCTACCAAACTAGGGGAAATTTGGTGATCTTAAGTGATAGTAGTTCATTTAAGCATAATTAGGACTTTCCATTTCTAGAGTTTTCATAAATCTAGTTGTTTGGTATTTCCTTTAGAGGAGATACATTGAACCTAGACATTTATTTATTTCTTAACATAACTCACACACATAGGTGCATTAGGTATGCATTCATGTCATTAGTCCACATGTTGCCTTAGGTGGCATGTGGGATATATTGTAGCCACCCCATTATTGGTCAACCTACCTAGGTGTACCTATGTTGTGGCTATATGTATTACATTTAGGTGCATGCAAGATATATCTTATGTCATATCCCAAACCTCACCCTATGCGAATTAGAGATAATGATTGACCAATTAGGCACTTCTCCAATACACTAACTCTATTTAACATATTAATGACATGTCTAACTGAAGCCTCTTTACATATCCAAGTAGATTACATTCAATTATATAAAGTTATGTAGCAGAAAACTAAGTCTGTAAAAATTTATGTTTGAATGCAGTTATACTCGGTAGAGCATAAATAACATAACATCAGAGTTACAATAATATGAACCCATCATTACATTACATAAGAGTATCTAAACTAATACATCATCAGAGAACATCATTCATATTCCATTCCTACTCCAAACTATTACATCAATCTGCTATCTAACACTTCAGGTTGCTATCTCCATAGTTGGGATACCAATCCTTTTCTAGATAGAGTCTCAATTCATTATAGTTTATTAACATATGAATCTATAACTTCTTAGTCGTTCTTAAAAATATATAGGATAAAATCTTGTGAGCTTATTGAAACGTTCGTGGGTAACACCAATCCCCTATCATGGGTTTATGGAAAACCCCTTACATAAGTCTTTCATAAACTTTTATAACTTTTCTGGATAACATTTAAAAAAAGCTTTACTGAAAGCTTATAGCATTCTTAAAACATTTGCATATAACTGTGAGTAGCAAGATATATTATCAAATCAAGCAAAGGTTCATTCCAATCTGGTTTTGCAAGATAAATCATGATAACATAAAGTTGTGGTTGTAAAATTCGAGTAATGAAATAATATATTCCAACATTTCATCATTTTTTTCCTATAGGACCTGTGGGTAGTCACTTGTGCAATTACATGTAATTTAGAGTTATGGGCTTACATGGCCTAGTTGGCTTAACTACCCATTCAAGCATGATTGTGTCATGAAAATTGGCTTAACCCCCAACTAGGCATGACTATGTGTCATGAAATTTAAACATTTTATGGCATATAAATTTTATGCTAAAACACGCTTGCAAAACATTCTTTAACCTATCCTTATCATATAAAACATTTAAAGAAATGCTACTTTAAAGCATATAGTTCAAACATTTATCTCAATATCTAAAAATAGTCATGTAGTTAAAACATTTAATATAATAGTCTGAGACATGTCATTAAGCTACGAAGAACTGCATGTAATGTCATAAAGTTGTGATGAACTGCATTTCATAAAAAATATCTTCATTTCAAGGTTCAAGGTTACTCACATGTGGTCTAAATTCCACAGTTACTTTTTTACTTAACTTGCCTTAACATTCATCCTATCTCTATTTCCTTATTGGTGATCCTAAATCATAGATCATAATACATTAATACTATATTAGTACATATCTCAGCTTAAATCTTTGCTTACTTAATGTTTTTAGTCTCTTTTGGACTTAATCTTACTATTTAGGATTCCCTCATAATCTTTAGTTAGGGTTCCTAACACTTTGTAGTTTCTTTGATGGCTTACCGTAGCCTTTAGGGCATTTTGATCATTTGCCCTTTACATGTCTTATATTGTTCGGTACTTTATTGACCTTAACGGGCTTCATTTTCAAGCCTAGAGGGTCTTTTAACTTTAAGATGGTCCTTCTATTAGTTTTTAAGTTCATCTAATTGCTTAATTAAGCCTCGAGGGTAGTTTGGTAATTTTACCATTCATATCCAGTTTCTTAGGTACCCAAGTATGTTAAACGGGGCTCATTTTCAAACTTAAAGGCTCCTATATATGTTGGTATAGGTTTCTCTTTACTTTCTATACTCGTCTAGTAGCTTCATTGAGTCTTAGGGACATATTCATCATTTTTTTATTTGTTTTGATGTTTTATTTTTCCTAAACAGATATCACCTTTAGTTCTGGAATGTCGAAGATAATAAATTTAGGCTTTTCCAGATCTTAATTTCCCTATCTATCGCTTATATTAAGTCTAAGGCCATTTTTATAATTTTACATTTTCATGCAGGACCACGTTTGCCTACCCAGGTACTTTGTTTGACCTCATTGTTAGGTTTAGAGCATCTAAAAAGTTAAATATGTCACCTTTTATATTTTTTTGGTTTGTTTGGTAGCCCATATAATACTAAAGGCAGTTTAAAATTTTCACATTTCTAGGTATCTGAATTTTCGGTACCACGTTTGACAAAACAGACCCCACCATTGAGTTAGGAACATCAAAAAAATGTTAAGATAGGTATTTTCATAGTCATCAGAGTTAAATTGGTAACTTTATTAATGCATTAGGACACAAATGAAATTATCCCAATTTGACTGTTCATATTTTTCAAGGTCTAATTTCTTAAATCGTACTCTTCCATTGAGTCCAAAATGCCAAAAAAATATTGGGTTAGACTCTTCTTGTATTTTAATTAGCCTTTGTTTGGCCCATTTTTAGCTTTAGGGTGTTTTAGTAATTTATCTTAATTTAAAAATGATTTAAAAATTAATTTTTAGGGTAATTTCATAATTATATAAATTTTTTGGAGTTAAAATATAATTTTAGGAAATATTAAATAAAACTATCTAATCTAGTCACCACGTAAGTGAACTAGTCCAATTAGGTCAAAACCGAACAGTTTATCTGGTTTGTTGGGTCAGCATGACATCAGCACCTCATTAAACAAAACGATGTCGTTTAGATTACTCTTGGATCCCTTTTAACATGTGCCAGGACCCAACTTGTATCTGACCCGACCAGGACTGTTAATTGTATTCTCTAATAGAGACGATATTATTCATTGAAAACCTATTTTTTCAGTTTTGTGATGTTTTAGGCATGATTTCTTTCCCTTTTTTTATTCTAAATCATCCCTAGAGTCCCTAAAATTGTTTTAGCATCATTATTTGCATATTAAAACTAACTCAAAAGCTTGGTTCAGCCTCCTATGGTTGAATTGGATAATTCCTCTTATCTCTCTCATTTCTTTACCAAAATGAGCTTTGTTTGTTGCTACGTGACTCTCTCTCCAAATGGGCTTCCATTTCCCATCCTAGAACTTGAGCTTAATGCTCGATTTTTATACATTCCAAAAATTGAAGGTTTTAGTTACTAGTTAGTTCAGGCTTGGTCTTTGGGTCGTTTCACTTGATTCTTTTCGTTTTGTGATCCTCATGGCTTCTACTTTAAGTCTCAACCCTCAAAATTCATATTAGCTTGGGTCAATTCAGACCTAAACTCAGAGGTCCAACAATGGCGGTTGTGTGGCTAGGTTTGGTTTTTTGGGGTTTTTCAAACCCTATTTTCGGTCCTAGTCTACTAATTATCAATACAGAATCTTATATATATGGTTTAAACTGCTTAAAGTAAAGAAATCTGAAAAGTTCTAGTGAGAGGATTTTACCTATATTTTCTCTATCTTCAACTTTCAGTTATGGGTATTTCTCCTTCTTTCTTCTTCTCGTTCCTATATCTCTGCATGTCTCTCTTCTCTTTCTCCAAATTTCACACAAGTAATAGAATTCAATATCTTTCTTTCTCTCACTCTACATCTCTCTCTCTCTCTCTCTCTCTCTCTCTCTCTCTCTCTCTCTCTCTCTCTCTCTCTCTCTTTCTGTCGCTACATGCAGCCTTCTAGGGCTGCTGTAGGTTGGTCACCGCCCCAGCAAACCTCTTCCTACTTCAAGGCTAAAGAAATTCCCACCTTCCTTTTATCCAAACTCACACACACATTACACACTCACACACACACCTCACAACCCTTTATGCACATACACAGTGTGTGCGTGTGTGTGTATTTATATCTACATATGTATATGTATATATAATCATTCATGTGTAATTATATATATATATATATGTATATTTCCATATGCGTGTACATATATACATAAATATATACACACACTAATACACCTTGGTGGTGTTTCAGCCTCTTCTCATCATATGCAAGGCACATGATGTCATACCTTGACTCGATTAGGGAAGTAAAAATGTGTAATAGTACTTTTTGGAAATAGAATATGTTAATCTAATCATTTGGAGCAAAATTTGAATATTATAATTACGAAATTAACACGCCTCAGGAACCACGAAAAAAATAGATACGATGTGAAGCTTAGAATATCGAGGCCAACCTGGGTAGAAAACTACTAAAAGAAACCGCTTCACAAAAAAAAAAAAAAAGAGATAAAGGTAAAAAGCCAAAATATGTGTTTTCGATTGCCAAACAAAGCCTTAAGGCAAAAACCTAGCAAAAATGCCAAAAATGCAATGGATGGGTTTTGAACCCTTGAGCAAAACCAATAAAGCATTTAAGTCCCAAAAAAAAATACCATTTGGGTTACCAACCATCTTGTGATATATGTTATATATGATATATATATATATATATACATAAAGTGAATAACTTAGAATAAAAATAATCATAAAATATAGATATATATATATATATAGTATGTATGTATGTATGTGTGTGTGTGTGTGTTGCTGCAGCAGCATGGGCCAAGTATTTAAATATATGTGTGTACGTGTGGTTGGATAATAAAGAAAGTTAGAGGGTTCTAGATGGGGCAGTTAGAGAAAAATCTGAATTGCTTTTTGTGTGTGTGGTTGGATACACACACACACACACAAGCCATTCGGCCACACCAAAAAATACAGAGAGAGAAAGCTGCTGTGAGTGAGGAGGAGAAGAAAAAAAAGGAAGAAATAAGATCAAAGGCAAGAAGGGAGAAAAGAGATAAAGCTTTTTCCCATTTTTCTTCTTTGTATTTTCTTACTGTGTTTACTGGTTTTTTTTTAAAAACTAAAACGAAATGCCCAAAAAACCATAGGTTTAAAAGAGCAGGAAAAATGATGAATTTGGGAAGAAACGGGAGGTTTTTTGGTGGAGAAATGAAAGAGAAAATGTAGAGAGAGAAGTGGCCAAAAGTGTTGGGTGGAAGAAAAGTGTCCTGCTTAAAGCTAAAAACAAACCCAAATGAATTATTGAGGTCCCTAGAGTCGTTTTGATATAAAATATGTCAAAAAAGGGTGTCAAAATAACGAGAAAAATCAAAACAAAAAGTCACCAAAAAATGGCTTCTCACTAGAGCAGCCGCTGGAAATGACTGTTCGACGATCGTCGGATTGTCCAAAAATGGTTTTGGCCGAAAAAATGGAATCCTAGGAAAAAATAGAGCATTTTCATTTTTTTTAGAAGTTTGAAAGCTCATCGAAAAACTCTCGTCGACGCCGGAGAAGGTGCCTGAGAAACATGAAAGATGACATTGTGCAGCTGACGGGTCGGGTCGGGCGGTTTGGGTCGGGTTAGACCCGTCCAACCGCATGCATATAGGTCTCTGGATACGGCACTGTTTTGTGGGAAATGAATTGATTTTAAATTGGTTTCGGGGTTGTTTGGTTGCGGCTATAAGGAATTAAAAAATAGGAATAAGGGGCTAACCCAACTGTGGATAAAGGGGTTAAGAAGAATATTTAATTCTGGTTCATTGGGAAGCCTAGACCGGTCGGTTCAAGGGGATAGTGAACCGGTTTAGGGTTAGGTCTACTGAACCAAGTGGTTGACTATTTTAAATTAAAAGTGAAAAACCAAGACTTTTTGAAATTCAAATTTGACCCCAACACTTCCCAATAATTCTGTTATGGCCTAGATCTTAAAGAATTAATTCAAATAAACCCCTAAAAATAATAAAGTAATAAAATAATTTATTTAATTATTTTATTAATTGGGTAAAATGATAATTTTACCCTTGGATACTAAATAAATCAAACGAAACCCAAATAAAATAAATAAATAGTGTATTTTTACTATTTTAGGCATTCTGGACTCAATGGTAGAGTCCAATTGATGGAATTAAGTCTCAAAAAATATAGACACATAAATTGTAAAATGACTACATTGCCCCTAATGATACCCAGGGCCAATTAAACATAAAAGTTAGTCTATTTTAATTATGTCAGACATTCTGGACCAAATGGTGAGGTCCATTTTATGAACTGAGATCCTGAAAAATTAAGCAATAAAAATGTAAATTTACCATATCGCGCTTAGAGATTCTCGAAGCCAAATAAAAAGCCGTAAAAGCCTAAAATTATTTTGTTCGATATTCCGAACTCAACGACGAAGTCTGTTTCACCAAATAAAATATGTAAAGTATTAATATATATAAAATGAGACTAATTTTAAGATACATTATAAATACGACGTACTACCAAGAGGGGGAAATTAAGCTTATGAGCTAAAATACGACATATGGAACTAAATGATAGGCAATTAGTAAATAAATCAGGTTAAATAAATGTCAATAACTTAATAATATTTCCTGATTTATAGAAATATCGAAAGGAAAGGAGAAGGAGACGTGACTCTTCTCAAAAGGGAAAAGGGAACCATTTTTTAAGGTAAGTAAACCAGAACTTTGTTATGTGGTCCTCCCTTAGCCATGTCACAATTATTTCTTCATGCTGCCACCTTGTACTCTATTATCTGATATGTTTTGATTTTCACAATCGATATTGTTCTATCTTGTGGACTTGTTGAAATGTTGCATGTCAACATCCTAATATGATTAGTGCGTATTTCCATGATGCTTGGATACTAAAAAGTACATGTCACATGTTGTTGAGAAAAGTATTACACCACGAATTTGTGCATTATCTATGCATCATCTAATTCTTATTCGTGGTAGTATTTGACACATTAAACACTTCAGTCTTTAAGGACAAGATGATGATAGTCTATGCGTGGTTGTAAGTGTGACATCGCATGATTGACCTACGCGTGGTTGTGAGTGTCACATCGCACGATTGACCTACGCGTGGTTGTGAGTGTCACATCGCACGATCGACACATAGTCATGCGAGGCATGGCATACGACTTGAGTCTTGGAGGACACGAAAAGTTTGAAAGCACTGTGCTGTAAGCATGAAAGGGTATGCCAGGCCCTGACAGATAGCATCTAACAAATAGCTTTTTTTTTCTCTTTCATGACACACTCTTGATTTTTGATATGTTGTATACGTTTGTGCACCATTGATATTGTATTCCTTGGATCCTTGATATGCTTTGTGAGCTTTTCTTTGGAATACTCCTTGTTGTGCTATTTGATGTAATGACATGCCTATATAGATGTTTTCTGATTTTGGCAGCATATTATTTGGCTATTCCTTCTTGTTATTTTTGTGTACTCATCTTGGGATACGCCTATAGGACCTGAGGGTCATTTCTATCGATTTATACGTTGGTGACTAGCTATTGTGACTTCTATTACGTCTTCTATTATGATAGGCATTAATATATTACATTCTATTGGTATTTGCTCTTACCTACTTCTTGGACTGATCTTGACCCATGACAGAGGAAGGGATTTTACTTACTGAGCTTTGTTAGCTCATTCCATTACTTATCTTTTTCAGGACAGCAGGAGACTGAGGGACTGCCAGACATACACATAGAGTAGCTGCTCCACTCGCTACTGTCAGTCCTTTTTGGCAAGTACGATCGACATTTTGGGTTATACCGATGAGATAGACTAGTATAGAGTAGTCTTAATATTCTCATGAGTCTAGGTCTTGGGTACAGGTATAGGTATATGTATGCTTTTGGGATCTGTATATAAATACTTTTATTTTTGGACATGTAAAACTAAACTCTGATGATGATATATGTTGATATAATGATATGACATGCAAAGTGAAATTTTTATACAGTGTATCAAATTCACAAGTGGAGGCACGGCTTGTGGGCCACCGCCCAATAATACAGTTATTGAAAGAATAGTTACACACCTCAATCCGCACAGGGTGGGTCACAGGTCATGACACATGATGATTAAAAATGATTTTTATATAATTTTCCTATATTTTTTCCATAATTATTTCTATATATTTCCATGCATTTACACACCTATATACACACTCTAATGTGTGTATTGGGTTCCTAGTGTCATGCATAGGTCACATGAATTTTAGAATGTTTATATATATTTTCTTAAAATCTTGTGCATTTATTTTGTATTTTTTTATAACTATTAAATAATTATTTTATTTAATAATTCTCAATAGTTGATGTAATATTTTGCCCCATTCTTGTTCATGAGTTAGTGATGTATTGATCACTTAATTGTTGGTCTCATCAATCTAAGTTAGGTTAAGTTGACCCCGAGCTGGTTTTGATTTTGACCCTACTTTGGGTTATGGCCTAACCAAGGTTATAGTCCACTATTAGGTGGGTTAGTTTCTAAACCCATTTAGGTCATATTGTTGCTTTGTGTTCAAAGAATTTGGAAAGATTCTTTATAGTTTTAGTTCCCAACACATTGTGCCAAATGGCTGTAGTTCTCAACACTTTTATGCCGTGTTCATTTCGATAGTGTAATATCCCGACCCGGGATACGTCACGTATACCGAGGTGGGTCGGTTAAAACATGTAACTTAAACGATAAGATATGAATATCATAGTATTCTCATGAAAATGAAAGACTGGAGACTGTAATCATGGAAATGAATGACCAGGGCTGGATAACACCCGAGCATTACAGGGCATTGCATCGAAATGCGTGCATGCACGCATTCCCATGCATGCATACGTGAACGTAGATACATAGCTTGATTGAAATCAGTGTATGCAAATATGATTTAAAATAGAATTAGACCCCCACATATACATGTATATACATGTATAAAAGAAGTTTATTTCATGTGTATATATGTATAAGATATAATGTATTATACATGTATGATGTATTTATGTATATATGTATATTTACATAAGAAACAAAAAAGAAAGGAAAAAGGAAAAAGGGGAACTGCCCTTGGGCAGTATGCAGGCACCAAAGAGAGTGTGTGTGTGTCGGCTAGGTGTGAAGTGTGTGTGTGTGTGTTATATATATATATAATATGATATATATATGTATACATGAGTGTAACACAAGTCTCTCAACCATTTAATGCAAAGGCTGCATTTGGCAGAGAGAATACAGACCTAGGTCAAAGAAAGAGGCCATAGAAGGGGGAGGAACCAAGAGAGAGAGAGAGAGGAAAGAGAGAGAGGCGGTGGAAACTTCTCTCTACAAATATGAGCCTACGGGTGTGGGTTTAAAGGCACAAAGGAGACCAAAGTTGAGAGAACATCTTGGCAAAGAATTCAGGAGCATAAATAGGAAAGTTGGAGGGTCACAGTGGGCTAAATCCGAACACCCAGGTAAGTGGTTTTAATTCTGTTTTTACAATTTAAAGCATGAAGCTTGTATATAATTATATGGTCTAAACAAGCATGAAATATAGGTTATAATGCAAAAAGAATCATGAAAAACGGTTGAGAAACCATGGAGAAATATGGAGTTGCAGGTTTCATGGATAATTTCGGGTTCCATGAATATCATGCTTAAACCTTGATGTTTGTTTATGAAAATGGTCCTTAGAAGTGCAGAAACACTCTAGGAACGAAATGGGTTTGAAACCTAGAAGAAACAGCCACGGAAATGAAAAATGTCACTTGGCCGGAAAGTCGGCAGGAGACATTTAGGCCCTATTTCGTGAAGATTTGGAGGGCTTCAATGGAAACCGAGGGTGGATTTGGGGTCCTTGAGGAAAGGGGAAAAGAATGGCATTCGAAATGGGCCGAAATACCACCGAAAACCGGTGACCGTCGCCGGAGAAGATCACTGCGCACGCCGGAACCCTACCGGAGCAGTGGGGAAGGTGACCGGAAAAGCGTGGGGGCTATCGGGTCAAAACTGGGATGGATCCGGGTTCGGATCGGGTCGGTACCCGACCGGATATGAAATGGACCGAAGCTGTGTCGTTTTGGGTTTTAATTTAAAATGAGATTGGGCTGTTTGGTTGCATGGATAAATAATTGGAATTGGGTTTGGGGTTATCCAAACCATGGATAGGGATAGGGAATTGGGTTATTGAAATCCGGTTTTTGAATGAAAGTGAACCGTTTGGTTCAGGGCAAGGGTGGACCGGTTTAGGGTTTTTAGGTCTGAACCAACTGGTTCAGACCGCAGCTTATGGAATTTATGAACCGGCCCCAAATGTTTTGAAAAATTACACTGTTGCCCAAACATAAAAAATTAATTAAATATTAATTTTACTATAATGCCCCTATTTCAAAATTGGGTCAAACGAAGTCCAAACGATAAAAATAAATAGTCAAAACCTATTATCTCGGACGTTCTGAGTCCAATGGTGGGGTCCGTTTTACAAGACGGAACCCCGAAGGATAAAATACCGTAAAAGTGCAAAATGACTATTTTGCCCTTTTTAGTACAAAAGTCCAAATGGAATTCCGCGAAAGCCTAAACCGACTTTCTTCGGCATTCCGGACTCAATGGTAAGGTCTAAAATAGTATTTGAAATACTTATGATAGAAAAGCATAAAATTTGATGAATAGCACTTATTCTGAAACGTATTCACTGATATATAGGGAACTCAAAAGGCAAGGGTATACTCATGGATTTCTAAGATAGAAGCACGATAGAGGTAAGTGGATCACTCTCTCTTACATGTGGTGTTTCCACCAGCCAAGTTTATTCTTTTACTGCCAAACTTGTACTCTTGAAAGTATTGATATCTTTGTGTCCCACATTTCGATATTTTCTATCTTGGGGACATTTGATTGACTGATGTAACATTGTTATCATGTTTGACTGTGCTTTGAAAGCAACTCATGTTATTACTACCCACAATGAGATATTGTTCTATCTCGTGGACATTGCTTGACTGTTATATCATTGTTATCATGTTGAACCATGCCTTGAAAGGCCTACTACTGTATCCTTACTGAATGAATGACATTCCATTTTTATACTCTATGGAATTACTATGATCATGACATGTTTATGGACACGGGAGTTGTGCTCAGTCACAACACCCATCTGATGCTATCTGGTTGAATGGGACCTACGGGTCAAGTCCGTGAACGGACAAATAGCAATTTACTGGAAATTGATTGGGGGGTATGCCGGGCCCCAAAAGATCGAGGGTCTGCCGAGCCCTGAAACAGAATAACAGCATCTCTTATGATTAACAGAACTTGATTGTTGAATGGCACTATTCCTTATAATTCTTCAAGTCTCGAAAGACTTGCATTGATTGATTTGATTATGATCGGTTCATTGTGGCAATACTTCATTGTTGTTATACTTTCATTTTACACTATTACTTCTGATTGTGTATTGTGATTACCTTTCATTGGCCCTCGTGGCAATTATGTTCATTGGCTATCACAGCATCTCCTTCCTTATGATTGGCTATCATTATCTTATTCATGGATTCACATTGATCATCGATACCAGTGTTGGAGATCTGTTTTACTTACTGAGCTTTGTAGCTCATTCCACCCCATTTACCCCCATTTCAGGTGATGATGCTGCGAGACCCCAGTAGGAGTCTGAAAGCGTAGGGGGACATTTTGAAGTATTGTATAAATCTATGTTAGTTCTCCCATGTATTCACCACCCCCAGGTGCTGGTTACGGTTTAGTTCTCATTTTGAATCTTGTAGAACTATGTCATGTATTTAATAGATTTCCGTTGTTAAATTTATTTTAAAGACTTCCGCTGGATTACTGTAATAAATAAAGACTTCCGCTGTTTAATGTTTAAACTTTTAGTACATTGCATATTAGTACTATGATACAGGAATGGAAAAAGTAGGGACGGCCTTCGAGTCGGCCCCGCGACACGAGATCCGCATAGGGTGGGTTTCGGGTCGTGACAGATAGGCTCATACATTTTTCATAATTCATTTAAAAATTATTTTTAAATCATTTATTTTGGATATTCATTTTTTTTATTTAATCTTGTAAATATCACTCAAGACATGATCTAAACCCTCCATTTGTGAGGTCAAATGTAGGCCCTTGGATCAAATCTCACATTTTAGCCTATGAATAGACCACCTTGGTCGCCATTTTCAAGACACACAATTGAATTACCTTATGTTTTTTATAGGACTCCAAAGTTCTCTCTCATTTAGAAGTTTTCTAGCCTTCTTCCATCTTCAAGACCGGAGCCTTGCTCGGTCAATGATCCTAAATCAAGCAACAAGTCGGAGCTCTACCAAAGTAACGGTCCCGAATCAAGCAATAAGCCAGAGCTCTACCAAATGACGATCCTAAGTCAACCTTTCCATAGCCGAAGTGTCGTTCAACAATGACAAGTAAACAACTTACGCTTCTCAAACCCTTCCTGGTCCTCTTACTGGGTTGATCTCCCCATTTTATCACCCTTGATAAAAGATGGTTAGTCGGTAGAACTACATGACTTTAATTCTATCTTAGGATGGATACGTAGGAAGCCTACGAGCCCAAGTCATATCATTTTCCCTTTCCCCATTTTCTTTATTTTCTTTCATTCAGTTTGTTTATTTGATCATCACTTCCATGACATTATTATTCTTCTTCTTTGCACTTTCTTCTCTTATACTTTAATGATAGAGCCTTGCAATTGAACGTTTGAGATCGATCCATTTGAACCGGGCAAAGCAGGTGCCTAACACCTTTCTATTTCGTACCTTAACCCCCGAGCATGTTCCTCTGGTTGCATATTTCTAGTGTTTTTATTTATTTTGATCCATGTTAAGGAGTCTTTTAGAATGTAATTAAAAAAATAAATAAATAAAGCGATGTAATTTCTTTATTTCATTCCTTTACAGTTTCCTTTATTTGCATTCGGTTGTAATGGCTTTACTTGTTTTCTTACCTGAAAACTAGCCGGCGACTCCTTACTTGCTTTCTATCTCTCTCAAAGGCATTCCTTTCCTCTTTTAGCAAAGGAGACAACCAAGATCCCTTTAAATCCACACAAAATAATTTTTTACCCTAGCAGTGCCACTAGATGTTTTCATCTATTTTTCTTAATGGCCCTCTATTTTTTTCCTTAATTGAAATCAATCACATAATATAGGTACCGAATTGTCACATTTTAAATTTTAAGGCCTTAATTGAAATTTCAACCAAATCATATGGTACAAAAGTGTAATAAAAAAAATAAAAAAAAAAAACCTTTTGAAATATTAGTACACATAATTGTTGTTTTGTTATTATCAAAATTTATTTTCAATCCTTAAAATGAAATCTTGAGATTAACAATATCAAATCATGAAATGATATACAATTGATATAATCCAATTACAATATTTGATAAATTTTGAACGTTAAATTTTTTTTGGGTAGCTATAGACTTTTCTATTAAAATTAATTGTTCTAGATCCGTAATGGGGCCAGACACAAAAAAAATAATATAAAATAAAGATGGGTAATTTTGTAAATTCCTAATATGGATATATCCAAGGCCTTGTGGGAAAACAAGAAAACGTTCAAATAGCAAAGGTGGGCTACGTGGGCCACCTTCTAACTTAATTTGGCTCCCAACACACAAAATTACAAAAAAACAGCTTGTCATCATCTATCCTACACCAGTTGGCCCTCTCAGTGACTAATTGCCCTTTCCCAAATTTTCCTTCCCTTTTTGACCTTCTACTTTTCAAGATTTATCACACTAGTCACCCAAGTTCAAGGCCCAGTCTCATTGGCCCGAAACAAAAAGTCAAAGAAGGCAGAATAAGACTTTGTAAAACTAACGAATGAAACTCTGACATGAAAGCATAAATATTGGCCCCCACGTGATCACAGCTCTCTTTATCTTTAAGAAAACCCTAATTCACCACCCTTTTAGTTTTAGTTACTTAACCCAATAAAATAGAATAAAATAAGGGGTGAATTGAGAGAAGCAAAAGAAACCCAACAAATCTCAAAAACAACCCAAAAAAGAAAAGAAAAAAAAAATCAAATTTACCATAACTCAACATCGCAAAACGCTAGAAATTCACCCTCAGTTCTACAATTCTTCAGCTGTAATTACCAAGTGAATTGATGCTGGAGACATCGGAGTTGTTGGAAAATTTTGGTGATGCTGGTGGTGGCATCGCCTCCACCGCCGCTGTAGATTTGAAAAATCAGGAGGGTGGCTTTGGTGGTGACGGAGCTGGTGCTTCAGCTTCAGGTGGGTTTGGAGAGGAAGAGAGAGTGAGAGGGGAAGAGGGTGACCGGAATTTCACAGGTAACCGGTGGCCTCTTGAAGAAACGTTGGCTTTGTTGAAGATAAGGTCGGAAATGGACGTTGCATTTCGAGACTCAACTCTTAAAGCTCCTCTTTGGGACGAGGTTTCTAGGTAAGGGTTTCAATTCACTTGCACCATTTCTTGTTTAGTTGTTGTGATTATTTTTTTTTAGAGAGAGGGAGATTCGTTTCATTTCGTCTGAAGGAACTAAACTATATCTCTGGGTGTATAAAGACACATATCTCAGCTGTAAGAATTACAGAATTTTTTTGTTTAGAAATGATAAATTTTGTTTTCTCCTCTTTCCTTTTCCTCCACTCCACTTGTATGATCAATTTTCCGAGTGTACTTCTATAGATTTATGGGTTTAATTTGGTCTTTCTCATCCTCTTTCATCTTTGGGATCGCCTATACTCTCTTCCTTTCATGAGGTTTTTGTTATTTAAGGTATAGTTATTATACTTTTTAAGTATATATATGTGTGTGTGTATATATAGATCATTTTTTCAGGTTGAATATGGAGTTTTTGTTATCAGGAAATTAGCTGAGCTTGGATATCATCGAAACGCCAAGAAATGCAAAGAGAAGTTCGAGAACATATCCAAGTACCACAAGAGAACCAAGGAAGGTCGATCTGGTCGACAAAACGGCAAGAATTACAGGTTTTTCCAGCAATTAGAGACCTTGGAGAACCAGTCCTCACTTCCATCGCTTTCACAAAACAAAATTCAAACCGAAACAACAATAGCAACGCCAACGGCTGTGACAACTAGCAGCATGATGATAAAACCCACAAGTGTTGCTCAAGATATTGTGCCTTGTTCAGTCCAAAACCCCACTACACATTTCTTGTCCACCTCTACTTCTACTACATCCTCATCTGGGAAAGAATCCGAAGGCAGTGGTAAGAAAAGGAGAAAATTGGCGAATTACTTGGAGAGACTGATGAAGGATGTGTTGGAGAAGCAAGAGAATTTGCAAAACAAGTTCATTGAGGCAATAGAAAAATGTGAAAAGGATCGGATAGCAAGAGAAGAAGCATGGAAGATGGAAGAACTGGCTATAATGAAGAAAGAACAAGAGATGCTGGCTCATGAACGAGGCCTTGCTGCTGCCAAGGATTCTGCACTGATTGCATTTTTGCAGAAGATCTCCGAGCAAGCGGGTCCAGTGCACTTGCCCGAAAACCCAACTCCATCCCGCAAAATTATTGAGAAAAAAGAAAATAACATTGGCGAGAATTCTAATCAGACGAGCTCTTCGCGATGGCCTAAAGCGGAAGTTGAAGCTTTGATTAGGCTTCGAACTAATCTAGACTTGCAGTATCAAGATAATGGAGCTAAGGGGCCTCTGTGGGAGGAAATCTCATTCGCCATGAAAAAGCACGGCTACGATCGAAGCGCGAAGAGGTGTAAAGAGAAATGGGAGAATATAAACAAGTACTTTAAGAGGGTAAAAGAAAGCAACAAGAAAAGGCCTGAAGACTCAAAAACATGTCCTTATTTTCACATGCTTGAGTCTCTTTATGAACAGAAGTCTAAGAAGGTTGATAATTCAGGATTTAACTTGAAGCCTGAAGACATACTAATGCAAATGATGGGCCAGCAGGACCAACAACAGCGGACTGAATCAGTAACAGAAGATGGTGAAAGCGAAAATGTTGATCACAATCAAGAAGATGATGGAGATGGAGATGAAGAAGACGACGATGACAACGGAGATGTTTATCAAATTGTTGCTAATAATCCTTCTTCGGTTACAGCTATGGAATGATTAGGAGACAAGGTGGAGAAGCTTTTTCTATCAAAGCTGGAGTGAGTGTGCCTCATTTTGAGAAGTGGGTCAGAGTCATTGCAGAAGGCTGTTGTGGCTGTCCCTTGCAGATGTGGGTCAGATTCCGGTGGAGGGGTTGGGTACTTAATATTGATATATGGATGCTTTATGTGAAATGGCTGGTGGCATCTTTCTAAGTTATATATATTCATCGTATATATCATTTGTTGGGTAGAGAGAGAGAATAATGTGGCTGGTGTGTGATATGTAATATACCTCTTTTTTCTTTTTTGTTGGCCTTTTGACAGTTCATACCCATACACCCCATGTGTATAAAAGTGGAAAATGGTTGGTTGTGCTTGTTTGTATCAATAAAGACTAAAGTATGATCGGTAATTATACTACAATGAAAGGGGTTGCATATAGAGTAGTGATTGCATTACCTGCAGACTGGGTAGCTAGGTAACCCACTCACTTTTGATTGGAAGACCTTGAATATTTGATTGGGAAGTTGTACCTGTGGTTGACTTGTTCCTTTAATTGGTCATCATAGGAGCTCTGCTGATTTGGCTCATTGCAAATTGATGTGGTTTATTCACACTGAATCGTTCCACAGGTTAATAGTAGATTAAGGAGAAAATTAAGAGAAACTAATCACTAATCAGTCAAGTCTATATAATTTGAAGGCTCTTTTGTTTAATGACCAAGTGGATTGAGATAAGAAAGCTTCCATCATAAATGGGTGTATATCTAATTTCAAGGGATTCTAGAATGTTTAGGGTTGGACCCACAAAAATAATATGAGTGGCCTCAATGACAATAAGTCTATAGATAGATCATGCATACAGTATGAAGCACAAACTTATGTTTCCATTAGAGTCACAAAAGCTTTATCTACAGAGTTATATCTCTATCGAGTATGTCTAGTTTTTCTTATAAAAAAAAAAAATTAAGTGAATAAAAATTCACCCGTTAAATCTATTCCTGTTAACATGTTATGTTTATCGAGTATGTCTAGTTTTTTTCAAAAAAAAAATTGTAAGTGAATAAGAATTCATCCTTAAAGTTTTGAGTAATATTTTAATATTCATGTTTTTTTTTGTTCATGTGTACTCGTGCACTCACATGAGAAAGGATATGTTAATGGGGCTCATGTTGATGGTCCTGCCCCATATGAATACATGAGCATCACATGGACATAAAAACATGGAACATGAATCGTTACTCTAAATTTATTCCTTCCATTAACATGTCATGTCAAAGATGGGATTTACCAGCCTATCCTTCGGATGATTTGAACCAATCCATTAAATTGTAGATACTTGCAATATTCCACCATCATCAGACAGAATTTATCAGCTTGTCCTTAGGTCATGTTTGGTACGCAGAAATAAAATTGTCACGACCCGAAACCCACCCTATGCGGATCTCGTGTCGCGGGGCCGACCCGAAGGCCGTCCCTACTTTTTCCATTCCTGTATCATAGTACTAAAATGCAAAGTACTAAAACCTCAAAACAATAACAGCGGAAGTCTTATCAGTAATAGTACATCAGCGGAAGTCTTTCAATACACAATGTTAGCGGAAGTCTTTACAATACACAATATGGTTCTACATAAACAAAATAAGAACCAAACGTAACCAGCACCCGAGGGTGGTGAATACATGGGAGAACTAAAACATAGACTGATACGTTTCCTTAAAATGTCCTCCTATGCTCTCAGACTCCTACTGGGGTCTTGCAGCGTCATCACCTGAAATGGGGGTAAATGGGTGGAATGAGCTACGAGAGCTCAGCAAGTAAAAACAGATCTCCGACACTGGTATCGATAAGATACAAATCCATGAATAAGATTATGATAGCCAATCATAAGGAAGGAGATGCTGTGATAGCCAATGAGAACAGTTGCCATGAAGGCCAATGAATAATAAGTCACAAAGTTCAATTAGGAGTAATAGATACACTATCAACATGAATCTCTCAACAACAATACAACAACAAGAAGTACTGCCACAATAAACCGATCACGATCAATTCAATGAAGAGTGTCTTCTCAGTTTAAGATCAGTCACAAGGAATAGTGTCATTCAATAACGTAATCATATCAATTCTTAAGAGATGCATTTACTCTGTTCTCAGGTTAAATGCCAATGCAAATGTAAATGAAATGCCAATGGAAATGCAATGAAAATGCCAATGCTCATGCCAGTCAATTGCCGGTGGAAAGCCTTCGAGGAATTCATTCCTGCCACCTGTCCATTCATGTACTTGACCCTTAGGTCTCCAGTCAATCAGAAAGCATCAGATGGATGTTGTGACTGAGCACAAATCCCGTATTCATAACATATTATGATTATTCATAATTCCATAGAAGTATAAAATGGAATATCATATATTCAATAAAGACATAGCAGTAAGCCTTTCAAGGCATGGTTCAACACGATAACAATGATACGACAGTTAATCAGTGTCCACAAGATAGAACAATATCACATTTGTGGATAGCAATAGCATGAGGTACTTTCAAGGATGGATATTGTGACTGAGCACAAATCCGGTATTCATAACATATCATGATCATTCGTGATTCCATAGAAGTATAAAATGAAATATCGAATATTCAATGGAAGCATAACAGTAAGCCTTTCAAGGCATGGTTCAACGTGATAACAATGATACAACAGTCAATCAATGTCCACAAGATAGAACAATATCACAATGTGGGTAGTAATAACATGAGGTACTTTCAAGAGTACAAGTTTGGCAGTAAAGAGAATAAACTTGGCTTGGAAACACCATATGGAAGAGAAATGGAATTTACTTACCTCTATCGTGATTCTAGATCAGAAATCTGTGGTGTACCCTTGCCTTTCGAGTTCCCTATATATCAGTAATTACGTTTCAGAATAAATTCTATTCATCAAATTTTATGTCTTTCTATCATAAGTATCCCAAATACTAATTTAGACTTTACCATTGAGTCCGGAAGGTTCGAGATAATAAAAATTTACTATTTACTTAAGTCAATTGGAGTCCATTTGACTCACCTTTGAGGCAGGGGCAATTTGGTCACTTTTACAGGTCTTTATTTTTCGGGACCTCGTCTCATGACGGGGACCTCACCATTGGACTCAGGAGGTCTGAGATAGTAGGAATACATATATAACTTATCTTAATTGGATACCGGGCATTTCAGGTCTATTTAATTTAATTAACTAATTTTAATTAAATTAAATTCCATCAAGCATTATATATATATATATTTAGTTTCCATTATATAAACGGATGAAATGGGTGGCACGCTGGCCAGCATGCCACTTCCCTCCCAAAAAATACCACGTTCGAGTCCCTCCAGGTGCTCTGCACCTTTTTAATTTTCTGATTTAAGTTATTATATAATATATATATATATATATATATATATATTCGGTCGCATATCCACCACACGCGTGCGTGTGGCCGAGTGGAAAGAATTGGGTTTATGCGCGTGGGGTTTGGGGTTCGAAACCCTGTAGCAGCAACCCTTCCCTTTTCCTTTATTTTTCTCTGTTTTCTCAAACCAAACGGCGTACAAGGGCATTAAACCGGAATAAACCATCTTATCCGCATATAGGATATCAAATAGGGCCCCTGTACGTGTAACCAAACGACCCAATTCATTTAAATTTAAAACAAAACGACGCAGTGTTGGCTCCGTTTTATTTCCGGTCGGGTCCCGACCCGATCCGAACCCGGACCCGTTTCAGTTTTGACCCGATAGCCCCCACGACTTTCCGGTCGTCTTCCCCACTACTCCGGTAGGGTTCCGGTGGTGAACAGTCGTCTTCTCCGGCGACTGTCACCGATTTTTGATCGTTTTTCAACCCGTTTTAAATGCCATTTTATTCTATTTTTCATATAGATCTATATTCTAAACTCGGTTTTCAACATGAGCCATTAATACTTCACGAAATAGAGAAAAATAGTGGCTCCGGCCAACTGTAATTTCCCAATCTCATGCCTGTTTCTCAACGGTTTTAAACCCATTTCGATCCTAAAGTGCTTCTGCACTTTATAGCAACATTCTTACAAACTAAATGCAAGGTTTTAAACATAAAATCAATGAAACCCAGATTATCCTCCCGAACCTACAACTCGGATTTTCTCCCTCATTTGTGAACCAAATGAGGTGCGGTTTGTTCCTATCAACGCCATTTTTCATGCTTGTTTAGACCCTACATTCAAAATAATTCGAATAATGCTAAAACGTTTCAAAACAGAAACAGTGGTTTACCTATGCTTTCGGTTTCTCTTGGTGTTGAGCCACTCTTCCTCGCGCCTCTACTCCAGGTTTGTTCCCCTTCCTTCTCACTCCAGAACTCTCTTTTCCTTTTTGTTTTTCACCTTCAACTCGGCCGTGCACAATGCATATGTGCACTTATCAATACCGGCCCCTTTCTCTCTCTCTCTCTCTCTAGTCAGACCTCACCATACCCTGAGATCTACTCACACACTCCATCACCAACTTTCTGTTTCCACCATTCCCTATTGAGTGTTATACACTCAACTCCTCACATACACACATTCAACCGTACACACACACACACCTTTTGATACATATATATATATATATATATAAAATCACCCACTCACACCCACTTGCACGGCTGATAGCAGCCTTTGCCCACTTTTCTTTTCCTTTTTATTTTAATTTAAAATACACACATATATATATATATATATATTATAATACATTATATAATATATGTATACATGTATAACCCATAATTATACATATTTTATACGTACCTATACGCCCATACATATACGTATATACTTAAACTCTGGGCATGTACGCATACACTAATTTTTAGTATACTACTTGTCTGTGAAACATAGGCATGCATGGAAATACATGCATGCACGCTTTACGATGCAATGTCCCAGGCTGCTCGGGTGTTACTCAGCACCTGTTATACGTTTCAATCATTTACCATTTTCAGTCATTCATTTCCGTGAAATACCATGATATACCTTTCTTACCGTTCAAGTTACATATTTTAACCGACCTACCTTGGTATAAGTGACGTATCCCGGGTCGGGATATTACAAAAATAGTCATTCTATTGAATGAAATAGGAAATGAAATATAAATGACATGAAATTGAATAAAGATTACTCACCAGAGCCAAAGAAATACTTGGGATGGTTTTTAATGGAATGCCCATTCCAAGAAATGGATTTTCCCAATCAAACCAAATAATGATAAGGAATGAAAAAATTGGAATAGATATTCTTAGAATGTCTATTTTACCGTACCAAACATGACATTACTATGCTTAGATAAATAGGAGTGGAAGGAGAGGAAAGGAGAGGAGTTATGAGGGAAAAGAGCGTATAATCCATCATTCATGCTTGGATAACAAATGAGCAAAAAAACAGAGTGTAATCCTCTCATCTTACTTGAGAACAAGAAAAGAAAGAAAGGAAATAAAAGGATTATATATTTTTTTACTATTATGCCTTGGGATAGAGGTATCTTTTTTATTTTTTCTTTTATAATTTTAATATTAGAATTAGTATTATAAAAAATTCATTAAATGCTCTCTCCGTTCGTTCGGTCTCCATCCACTTTTAGAATAAGAGCAAATCAAATCAAATAAGGGTTAAGAGACCTCTCCCTCTCCCCCTATCCCCCTTTCTTTCCTTCCCTAATTTTAAACCAAACACAAAATAACATCTCCCTCATTCCTCTTTCCTCTCTTTTTTTTTTCAAATCCCTCTAACCAAGTGGAGTGTAAGGTATTACTAACTAGTTGTCCTTTGTTTTTTTTTTTTTTTGTAAACAACGATGATATTACATAACAAGTTTTCTACGTTCAAAAATATTAAAATAATTCACATAATTCATGTACATATCAAAGAATAATAATCACTATTAATACAAAGACCATTTTAATATGAACCCTTATACCATAATTAGGAGAGACAAATTAATTCCACATCTCCATTATTATTATTATTATTATTATTATTTTCTTTTTAATTATAAGTGAATGAGAATTCACCCTTAAATCTATGCATCTTATTAAGATGACATGTTAACATGGAACTGACCCAATTCCAAAGAGTAGCTCAAGTAGTAGTGAATTAAGGGATAAGCACTCTAAGAAAGTACAAAGTTCTTGATTCAAATCCACAAAGCGCAACGTTTCTAGGGTGGCCACCTATGAATCTACTAAAAGGCTGATAAGGACATGAATTTATGATCTGGTCACATGATTAAACATTGCGGTTAATGAGCTCGTGTTGGTTATAAAAAATAATAAAAAAAAAAACATGGAATTGACCAAACTTCTATGTTTAGGAAAATTTGAACTGATCCATCAAAGTCACGGATACCTACAATCACTGTCATAAGAGACTTAGATCATTAAACTTAAAAATTTTACACATTGAACTTATCACTATAGTTTCACCCGTGGGAGACGATCAAGTTTGTACTTTTTTATTACTGCAAAGAGCAGTGAGGCAGGTTCCTCCACCGACCCGACCCAATTTAAAAGCATCATTTTCCGTTCTTGCCACCTCCCACCCCTTAGTTATATCCTTTATTCATATCCTTGCTCTGCCTCACTTTGTTCTTGTCTAAAAATTAATTTGAGGCATTCGACTAAAAGTTTACAAAGCATATCAAGATTGTTATAGAGTCTAAGTCCAAATTAATTAATTCACCAAGTTCCTAATTGCTTTATGACTAAAATACATTTATATACGTCTAACACAAGTACAGGCTCATGAATGGTGCCCATGTATCAAGAAAGTTTTTCAACATTTCAAATTCAATAACTCACAAAATATAAATTGATTTTTAATAAAATTTATATATTTGGGTTCTAAAAATTGAGATCTATCAACACTATAAAAAATTATATTTATAGCGACGCTCAGTAGGGCGTCGCTACAAGACACTATTAGCGACGCACATGGTGGGCATCACTAAAAGGAGTAAAAATGTGGTTCCCGCGCAAAAAAATAGGCGCGCAGCTTTTGGTGATAGAAAATGGATTAGTAGCAACGCACAGGTGCATTGCTAATATTAACGACGCTCAAATGTGCATCGTGAATATTGTTATTAGTAGAATGACGTCATCTTATTGCATATTTGGCGATGCATAGGAACTTATTCGCGACGCCCGGTGCGCGACGTGAAAAAGTTCCCCCATTTTTATACCAACGCCACGCATCAGTTTCTTCTTCTTCTCTCTACTTTCCCTAAATTTTTCTCACTCTCATTCTTTGTCACTCTTGAGCCACAGTTCTGACGACGGCGAACGGATTAGTCAACGATGATCAAGTTTCAAGAAAATATGGTAACTCTCTCTCTCTCTCTCTCTCTCTCTCTCTCCCTCTTCCCATAAGCCCTATTATCAGTGATTTCATACATATACACACACACACACACAATGTATGGAGTGTACTAAGTGTTGCTTTTGTGGGGTTAAGGTGGAATATGTGGATCATTTGTTGTTATTGTGAAAATATACATGAAAAATTTGGACAAAATTTATAAAAGGGTAGGGTATTGTTTAGGTCTGTCCAGGCTCTTTTCATTAGTTGCTGTAGTGTTGGATTTGAACAAAGTATAGGAAAAATGTGAAAGTTATATGGAAAGATATGTGTTACAAATGTCTAAAATCACCTTCTTGAATCAACTTGGCACTAGGAACATTTAGGGGACTGCTCTTAGTTTTTGTCCAACAACTATGGTACAATTTTAAGCTATTGAAATATTGATAGGTGGACTTCTAAAGGGCTTTCCTGTTTTCATGTTTCCTCCATTTGATTAGTCACTGCATTTGACTTCAATGTTTTAAAGGATGACAGAGACATCGTAACTGACTGTGGGGGACCTAGTCAGAACTCTCCTTTGCTTATCCCAACTTGGGAGTTTTCTAGGAAAAAACCCATTACCTTTATACCATTTTTTGATATTTTAACGAGGGATGTGTATATTTATCAACGAGGGATGCATTTTTTTTGGAAGAGAATCCAAGATAGTCATACTAGATTTTTGCTTCACTCTCAAAATAGTATATTCAACTATCTTCGAATCGAATTTTGTACCAATAATTCAAATTAGAAATAATTGACAGAAAATGAACTGCTATTTCACAATGAGATTCGATAATTATACTTAGTCTTTCTAATCTCATTTAATGCCACATAATTGTCTTAACTCCCTTTTTTCATTAATATTAGCACGCATTTCATAAGAATGGATAACCCATAATTTATTGCTCTTTGCAATTTATGGCAATTCCTATCCTTTGGAATCAACTAAAAGCCTTATATTTGTTTTTGTGGCTACCAAATGCCCCCACTAATTTCGTTAAAATTGTAACAATTGCATTCATGTAAGCCTAACCCTGTTCGGGAGTCATTTTCATCACATATGAATCTTGTCGCAAAATTTATTCACGATTGGACTCGGTGTATGAAAATTGATTCTTGAATTGTCCAGAGTAGGATAGTTTGGGAATGTATAAATCTGCATTGCAATCAATAGCGCATGCTTGAATATTCCACTATGAGAAAATTTTAACATGGTCTCTTATTATTCTCTAGGTATATATTTAAGCGTGGTAACGTTTATCTCATATACTTGGAAAACCGTGGGGAGATGTTGCCGAAATTTTCTCTGAATGGCATCAAGCATCTGATTTGCTGTTGATTGTAATGTAGATTATGCATTCACGAATGGGATAGGACCACCTTATCCTTCAAAGAGAAGTTGGAGGTGCTAGGATTCATGTTTCATATTTTTTACTTGTATTAGGTAGACAAAAATAGATAAGAGTTAGATAGACTTGAGGGGCAGGTATTTGCCATTGTTTGTGAAAGGGATCAAAAATTTTATTGAGTTTGCTCGTGCATTTGCAAATGGGAGAAATAGGATAAGATACCCATGTAAGAGGTGCAATAATAGGGATTATATGCACATAAATGAGGCTAGAGAGCACCTACTTCTACACGAGATGGACAAGAGGTATACGTGTTGGGAATTTCATGGGGAACACCATGACGTACGAGTGGTATTTGCGGATGAAGAAGAAGACAACGATGATGACTTAGGTGATAATGTTAGGGTTGGTTACAAAGGCTTGCCACAAATGCTGACAGACTTGCAGGGGGCTACAACTGGGGCTCATAGTCACAGGAGTGACACAAGACATTTGATTTCTTGTTGAGGGAAGCAAGGTAGCCATTATATCCGGGTTGTGAAAAGTTTTCAAAATTAGATTTTCTCATAAAACTCCTTCATATTAAGACCATTAACCGATGGAGTAACAAATCATTTAATGTGGTCATTGAATTGATTAAAGCAGCACTTCCTATTGGGGAGACCCTTTCGAAATCATATTACGAGGCAAAAAGAATATTAAGAGATTTGGGCCTCGGGTATATTCTCATACATGCTTGCAATAACGATTGCATGTCATTTTGGAAGGAGGTTGAACAATGTATAGAGTGTATGGTGTGCCACGAACCCAGGTACAAGCTGAATGAAGGAAAGAGTAAGACAATTTCGCACAAGGTGCTAAAATATTTTCCTTTAAAACTGAGGCTACAAAAGTTGTACATGTCTCAGAAGATGGCAGAAGAGATGTGGTGGCATAAGGAGAAGCGTGTTGCTGAGGAAAATGTATGTAAACATCCGACAGATTCTCAAACTTGGGCTGAGTTTGATAGAAATCATGAATGGTTTGCAAATGAGCTGCGTAATGTACGACTTGGGTTGGCTAGCTACGGTTTCAATCCGTTCGATGACATGAGTAATGCCTATAGCATGTGGCCGGTGTTGCTTATGTTGTATAACTTACCACCGTGGAAATGTATGAAAGAACCATTCATCTTCATGTCGTTGCTTATTCTAGAGCCAAAGTCTCTTGGTAATGAAATTGATGTGTACTTGCGTCCTTTAGTGGACGAGTTGAAGGAATTGTGAGAGGTTGGAGTGGAGGCATACGACGTCTCTAAGAATGAGACATTTCAATTGCATGCAGCATTTCTGTGGACCATAAATGACTTTTTAGCATACGAAAACTTGTCTGGGTGGTGCACTAAGGGGTATCTGGCATGTCTGGTTTGCAATAAGGATGCATGTTCCCTACATTTTTCCAATGGAAAAAAAATATTCTACATGTGCCATCGTCATTTTCTACCACCACCACATGGCTGGCGAAATCAGTAGAAGCATCTGTTTGATAGAAAAATTGAATGTAGATTGTCACCTCCATTGTTGTCTAGGAAGACGTGTTAGCGCAATTGGCACTCATCCAACCAGTAAGGTTTGGGAAGATACCGGGTACTAAGAAGAGAAAATGTACAAATGCGAAGTTAAATTAGATGAAGAATAGCATATTTTTGATTTTCCGTACTGGGAACCCTTAAATTGAGGCACAATTTGGATGTTATGCACATCAAGAAGAGCATCTATAATAATGTGTTGGAAACTTTAATGAACATTGAAAGAAAGATGAAGGATACTGTTAAAGCTCGATTGGACTTACAAGAGTTGGGAATACGAAAAGAGTTGCACCTAATACGTAGCGGTGGTAAATATATCGTGCCTCTTGCATGCTATACGTTATCATCCGACGAGCGAATGATGATTTGCGAATGGTTTAAATCGATAAAGTTGCCAGATGGATACGCATTGAATATATCTCGTGTGTAAATGTTAAAGATGAGAAAATATCCAGATTGAAGAGTCATGACTATCATTTCCTTTTTCAACGACTTCTTCTTGTTACAATACGTATATATCTCACCGATGACATATCAATGATGTTGATTGAGTTGGGCTACTTCTTTAGAGAATTAGGTGTGAAGACGTTGAAGTTGGAAGTACTGGAAAAACTCAAAAGGGACGTTGTCGTGATCCTCTGCAAGTTAGAAAAGATTTTTCCTCCAGCTTTATTTGATGTAATAGTCCACTTAGCTGTGCATTTGTCGTATAAGGCAAAAATTGGCGGACTTGTCCAATACCATTGGATGTATCCAATAGATAGGTACATTAAATTTTAAGAATTATCTTATCTATGCATCCTAACTATTTTAATTTATAACTAATTAATTATTAAAATAGATATTTGCACATATTGAAGAAATATATGCGTAACAAAGCACGATCGGAAGAGTCAATTGTTGAGGCTTACGTTGATGCTGAATATCCAAAGTTTTACTTTATGTATCTTGAAGATATTGAGACAAGGTTTAATTGTGAAGATCAAAATTTTGATAGATGTCTAGAGCAGCAACGAATTGGCCTTGCGGTGCTTAATCAGAATGTGCGGCCAATAGGTGCGTGTATATTTGAATGGTATTATCCTAAAGACTTGGAAAAAGCCCACTATACCGTGTTCAACAACTGCGATGAGATATTGCCATATTTTAAGTAAGTTTATTGAAATCATTGCAATACTACGCTAGTACATAAATGTAAGTTACATATAACATATCTGATCTTATGCAGTGAGCATACGACTGAGCTTTAGAGAGAATATGTTACTGATACTAATCCAAAGCAAAGACAACAAAATTTGTTTCCAAAGTGGTTCCGAGAATGTGTAAGAATAGGTTTCAATTAACTGTAATTGAATTAGTTAATGCATTTGCATTCAATTAATTTTGTACTTGTATTCAATTAATTTTGTACTTGTATTGAATTAATAGATTAAGCTATTATGCCACCAATAATCTCCTAAGGTGTACGATCAATTATATTCCTTGGCATGTGGCCCTGATCAAAGGATATCCCACTATATCAATTTAATTATTGATGGTGTTTGATTTCACACGAGGGAACGTGAGGTTAGTCGGCTAACACGGAATAGCGGTGTCCTTGTTCAGGGAGATTATGAAGCAAGACAAATTGTAGAGTACTATGGTGTTTTACAAGATATCATACAGTTACATTATTGCTTCAATCATTCTATATATCTGTTTAAATAAGATTGGTGGGATATAAGTAACAAGAAGACTAGAATGCAGATCGATAAGCACTTCATAAGTGTTAATACGTCACGTACGGCATTTAAAGATGATCCGTATGTATTGGCATCTCAAGCAAAACAAGTTTTCTATTTGAAGGACACAAAAATTAAAGGTGATTGGCATGTTGTCCAAAAAATAAAGTCTAGAAATATTTATGATGTACTAGAAGTTGAAGAGGTAGATGAAGATTTGAAAAGGATTGAGGAGGCACTACAAGAAGAGTCTCAATCTGCCTACGATGGTGTTGTCCACCATGATCAAGAAAATGTTACTTCATATCGGTTGAATAGAACTGATGTAGAACCAGATCATGTCGTAGCTTCCGATGTCACCAATACCACACAGTTAGATCCGAGGAATGCAATTTTCATTAATGATGATGATGACGAGGAAAGTGATTTTGATGATGATGCATTGTTAGAGTATTGTACTGAGAATAAAGGAATTATAAGAACAGATGATGATACAAACTCAGATGAATAATTGTAATAGGTGTTACATGTGTTAGGATCAAGTGTAATAAATTTTCAATTTTATGATGTAATGGATATTCAATTTTATAATGTAATAGGTATTCATTTTGATGATGTAATAGATTTTCATTTTTATGATGTAATGAAATTTTATTTTTAAACTTTATTTTTAGATATGGTTGGACCATTATCACGCAGACACACAGTCCGGACGGACCCATCGACCCCTTCCCCTTCATCTATAGGGTCGACCGATCCTACCGTCGATGGTATGCATAGTTTCCCTTTTTATTAATGATTATATAAATATGGTACTAATTGTTTCTATTTTATTTCTTCTTAAGCTTCGGCCACCGCCTCTAGACGAGGGCATGGTAGGTCGAAGAATCGCAATTTGCAGGTTCAGATGGAGGCAGCAAGGGACGCACAACTTCGGATTAAGATACCTCTGGGCTTGCTAAAGCCCGTTAGTGGGTGGGCATAGCAGTTCACCACTAAGGTTGGCATCATTTGCCCACTATGCACCTCACTTCCATATTAGTGACTGGACTCGTATCATTGATGGGGAGCAATGGGATATTCATGCGCATATCCTAGTATATCTTTTATTATTGTGTTCAGCTAAATTTTAACATATCTAACAAAGTAATGTTTTGACAACGAAATTCTTTATAGGAGAAGTTTGACATCGATCTCCACTTGCCTCAGGTCGTGAAGGCAATGGACCGTTACTTGGGAGTCCGTTTTAGGGACTGTCAACACAGACTCCATATGCACTACGAGGCGGAGGTGGCAGCCAGTAGAGAGCCTCGCGACAAACCCTACAGGGGGGTAACGATGGAGGATTAAATGTTACTATGCGACCGGTTCACTAGTAATGCATTTCAGGTAAAAATTGTCAAAATTAATTTTGTTGTATGATAAATCATTGTCATTTATACTAACCTTCTTTGTTTTGGCCAAGTGTAAGAACTAAGCAAGAAAAATAGCGAGAGCAGAAGCAAGCAAAAGGTGACCTACTATAGTGGATCACGATCTTTTGTTAGGTATAAGCTCGAGATAGTAAGTTAATAAATGTACCAAGTTCTTATTGTATAATCTTTTCATGAAATCAATCTTCACAAGCTACTGTTTATTTGCTGCAGTAAGGCCAAGAGACCGGTGCACCACCCAGCCCCATTGATTTGTGGCATAGGACGCACTACAACCCTGAGAAGGGCTGGACTGGGCCTGAAGCTCAGCGGCTTTATGTAAGTTATTTACGTATATATACTAGTATTACTAATTTAATAATAATCTAAAGTTATAAAATTAGCAACATATATTTAAGTTTTTATAAGAGAAAATGGTCCAGATGCGTGCTTAACCAACCCTTGAGAATGAGTATTCGCCCACCGATGACCAGATACGAGAGACTGTTCTGGGCAGGAGGCACGGATATATGCGTGGCTTAGGGAGTGGGATGTAGTCGATGGCATCATCCACTACCGTCGAGAGCGATGCTAGGTTTCATAAAGCCACCTAAAGAGCTAAGGCAGCTGAAAAATGGAATGCACAGCTGGAGTAGATGATGACAGAGCTCCAGACTCTCGCGACCCAGCTAGAGACTCTTATGCAAACAGTCCTCAGCCAGCAGGGAGGCTCTGTTCCACCTTGGTAAGTTTTTAAAGTTAATTACTTTGATGCATTTATTATTTATAGAAAATGTTACATAAAAAAAATGACCGTTTAAAACTTATGTAATTTTTCACTCCAACAAGGCCTATTTTGGAGTTTTGACGGATCAAAATGCTGGATATTGGCCTATCAACCCCGAAACCCCATCACACACCTCATATATGATAAAATAGACTTGCAGGAATTGACGTCACTCGGTTCGGATCACCTGTTTCAAACTTATGAAACTTTCCTCTCCAAAAAGCCTCATTTTGGGATTTTAATGGACCAAAACACCGAATATCAACCTCACTACCCTAAAACCCCATCACACACCTCACAAATGATAAAATAGGCTTGCACGAACTTACGGCACTCCGTTCGGATGCCTAGTTTGAAACTTATGTAAGTTTCTGCTCCAAAAAGTCCCAATTTGGGGTTTTGACGAACCAAAATTCTAAATATTGGCCTACCTACCCTGAAACCCCATCACAGACCTCACAAATGATAAAATAGACTTGCACGACCTTACAGCACCCTGTTCGGATGTCCGGTTTGAAACTTATAAAAGTTTCTGCTCTAAAAAGGGCCAATTTGGGGTTTTGATGGACCAAAATTTTGGATATCGGCCTAACTACCCCAAAACCACATCACACACCTCAAAAATGATAAAATAAACTTGCACAAACTTACAGCACTCCGTTCAAATGCCCGGTTTGAAACTTATACAAATTTCTCCTCTAAAAAGGCCCAATTTGGGGTTTTGACAGACCAAAATGCTAGATATTGGCCTAACTACCCTGAAACCCCATCACACACCTCAAAAATGACAAAACATACTTGCACAAACTTACATCTCTCAGTTCGGATCACCGGTTTCAAACTTATGAAACTTTCCACTCCAAAAAGCCCCATTTTGGGGTTTTAATGAACCAAAACACTGGATATCGACCTCACTAACCCGAAACCCTATCACATACCTCAAAAATAATAAAATATACTTTCACGAACTTACGGCACTTCATTTGAATGCCCGGTTTGAAACTTATGCAAGTTTCTGCTTCAAAAAGGCCCTTTTGGGGTTTTGACTGACCAAAATGCTGGATATCGGCCTAAATACCCTGAAACCTCATCACACACCTCAAGAATGATAAAATAGACTTGCAAAAACTTATGTCACTCGGTTCAGATCACCGGTTTCACACTTATGCAACTTTCTGCTCTAAAAAGCCCTTTTTCTGGGTATTAACAGACCAAAATACTAGATATTGGCCTAACTAACTCAAAAACCCATCACACCCTTCAAAAATGATAAAATAGACTTGCACGAACTTACGGCACTCCGTTTGGATGCTCGGTTTGAAACTTATGCAAGTTTCTGCTCTAAAAATGCCCAATTTGGGGTTTTGACGGACCAAAATGCCGGATATCGGCCTAACTACTCCGAAACCCCATCACACACCTCAAAAATGATAAAATAGACTTTCATGAACTTACGGCACTCCGTTCAAATGCTTAGTTTGAATCTTATGCAAGTTTTTGCTCTAAAAAGGCCCAAATTGGGGTTTTGGCAGACCAAAATTCCAGATATCTGCCTAACTACCCTAAAATCTCATCACACACCTTAAAAATGATAAAATAGACTTGCAAAAACTTACATCACTCGGTTCGGATCACCAGTTTCAAACTTATGCAACTTTTTACTCAAAAAAGCTCCATTTTGGAGTTTTAACAGACCAAAACATCGGATATCGACCTCACTAACCTAAAACCCCCTCATACACCTCAAAAATGATAAAATAGACTTGCATGAACTTATGGCACTCCATTTGGATGCCCGGTTTGAAACTTATGCAAGTTTTTGCTCTAAAAAGGACCCAATTTGGGGTTTTGACGGACCAAAATGCCGGATATCTGCCTAACTACCCCAAAAACCCATCACACACCTCAAAAATGATAAAATAGACTTGCACAAACGTATGTCACTCGGTTCGGATCACCAGTTTCAAACTTATGTAACTTTCCGCTCTAAAAAGGCCCATTTTGGGGTTTTAACGAACCAAAACACCGGATATCGGACTAACTACCTCGAAACCCCATCACATACCTCAAAAATGATAAAATATACTTGCACAAACTTACGGCACTCCGTTTGGATGCCCGGTTTGAAACTTATGCAAGTTTTTGCTCCAAAAAGGCCTAATTTAGGGTTTTGACGGACCAAAATGCCGGATATCAGCTAACTACCCCAAAACCCCATCACACACCTCAAAAATGATAAAATAGACTTTCACAAACTTACGGCACTCTGTTCGGATGCTTGGTTTGGAACTTATGCAAGTTTCTACTCTAAAAAAACCTAATTTGAGGTTTTGACGGACCAAAATGCCGGATATCAACCTAACTACCCTAAAATCCCATCACACACCTTCACAAATGATAAAATAGACTTACAGGAACTTATGGCACTCAATTCAGATTACCGGTTTCAAACTTATGCAACTTTCCGTTCCAAAAAGTCCCATTTTGGGGTTTTAACGGACCAAAATACCGGATATCAACGTAACTACCACCAAACCCCATCAGACACCTCAAAAATGGATAAAATAGATTTGCACGAACTTACCGCACTTGGTTCGGATCGCTGGTTTGAAACTTATGCAAGTTTCTACTCCACCATTTTAGGGTTTTAACGGACCAAAACACCGGATATCAACCTAACAATCCCAAAACCCCATCACACACCTCACAAATGATAAAATATACTTGCACAAACTTATGACCCTTGGTTCGGGTCACCAGTTTGAAACTTATGCAAGTTTTTTCTCCAAAAATGCCCAATTTGGGATTTTGACAGACCAAAATGCTGGATATCGGCCTAACTACCCCCGAAACCCCATCACACACCTCAGAAATGATAAAATAGACTTGCACAAACTTACGGCACTCGATTCGGATGACCGGTTTGAAACTTATGCAAGTTTCTACTCTAAAAATGCCCATTTTGAGGTTTTGACGGACCAAAATGCCAGATATCGACCTAACTACCCCGAAACCCTATCACACACCTCACAAATGACAGAGTATACTACCACGAACTTACATCACTCAGTTCGGACCACTAGTTTCAAGCTTATGCTACTTTATACCATTCTTACTATTTATACATTCAAAAAAAAAATAATATTCATCTCGTATGTTCATATATATTTAATAAGTGTTCTAATATATATCATTTGATCTTTATTTCATATTGATCGGGATTATTGCACCGCCATCTTTCTGTTCTGCATCGGGACTTACTATTCTCATTTGTTTTTTTTTCTTTTCATGGACATCTAGATTTTTTCTAAGACAATCTTTTATTTTTGTATTTATTGATAAATTTTACTTTTACAATTGTAAGTAATTAGTATAATATATATATATATATATGAATGCATTTTTCTTTTAATATATTCATTTTAGAATGTTTAGATTTTATTGTATATCAGGATGACTGATACTAGTTTTAAACAAGAATAAAAAAAAAATAATAATTTAGGTCAAAATATGTCCAAAAAGAAAAAAAAATTAACTTTTAGTGACGCACAGAAAGGTGTCGCTAAAAGACCCAAAAATTAATTTTTAGCGATGCTTCAAATTCGTCGCTATCAATAAACTATTAGTGACGTACTAAAGACATCGCTAAATAATTCTAAAAACATACTATTAGCGATGCACTGCGATGCCCTACAAGCATCGCTAAAGGTCCAAATTAGCGACTCCCATTGCGTCCTATGTATAGTATAAGCGATGCACCCACCTGATTATTCACGACACGTGTTGCACATCGCTAATAGTTACCTTTACCAACGCATACAAGTGTGCATGTTGCCAATATTTGCGACACGCATATTAGTGACGCACACGTGTGCGTCACTAAATGGTTTTAGCAACACATATTGCTATTATTAGAGCGTCGCTAAAAGTGGCTTTTCTTGTAGTGCAAATGAGATTCGCATTGACTATAAAAATTTGAAGGAAAAAAATCAATCCACAATTGTAAAATTTTGTCCCAACAAAACTGTAATATTTTACAATTTCCCAATGAAAGCTTTTGTCCTGACAAAATATAAAATTTTACAATTTCAGAAAAATTGAGAAAATTCTCAACTATTATTAGTTTTATTGAGTTTTTGGCCATTTGTTGGATGCTCAAAAATAATTTTAAAGGTTGTGGAAATTTGTCAAAAAAAAAAAAATCAAATTTTAAAGCATGAATGATTAAAAACTCACTAGTTGTGAAATTATAAAATTTTGTGTTATTCCAAAGTGTAAAGTTTTATAGTTTCATCCAAAACTGAACCAAAAGGATCATGATCCTTCTTCAATCCAAATTTTACACCATCACGAAGGATGCAATATGCTAGGTCAAGAGTCTTTGGCCCTTCACTTCCCCTCTTCTCCCTTCTTCTTTATTTTCCTTTCTTTCACTTCCCCTCTTCATATTCCCCACGTACAAAAGATTTAAAGGGCTAGTTCTACAGGATCAAGAGTATTTGGCTCTTCAAAACTACGGTTGTTTTCTAGCATAATGGGTCCACTCTAATTCATTATCTACGGTTATGTACATCTTTTACAACATCCTATTTCATCTATAACTAATTGCATGAGGAGTTTTTTAACTACTGATGCTGCACTTTTTGACTCGCAACACGTGAGGGCTCCGTGACCTGTAGAACACTCAGAAAGATGATCAGAGGACCACCGGATTGGCTCCGGCGGTAGCCGCTCCGATGCTTAAGTAAGTAAGGGAATTGAAAGACTGTATTGAAAGCCAAAGAATGAGCATAAGAAAATAAAGCGTACCTCTAGGGTTTAATAAATAAGCCGTGGTTATCTTTATTTGATTAGGTTTTGCCGCCACGAATATAGGGATTTGATCATCGGAGATTTGCAGTTATCTTGTGGAGCATTGAATCGTAGATGGAGATAATCATAGATAGTAGTTTCCGTGTTGAAGGCTGTTTCCTTATTCCCCGCTTAACGGTTGTTAAGGAAACTATATATGCAGCGTTGAATAAATATTGTCCAGAACAGGAGGTCTGGAAGATGTACATGAGAATATCTTGAATGCTTCATCTACACTGTATGACCGAGTTTATCGGTTCTGAATGATATATAAATAAGAATGCCCTGAAGGCTTATAGCTGTTCTGTATGACCGAAGTATATGAGCTCTGTAGGATCGAGATTTGTTAATCTGATGGGCACACGTGTCTCAAAGTGATTGGTATGTCTGTTTGTGGTATATCAGCTACTCCCCCCCCCCCCCGAGCCCTTGTTAAAAGCTAGGGATTTAACTAGGGTTGAGGGTTTTGTGAAGAGTCATACATTTTGCCTTCCCACTTCTCGAGACGTCGATTTAACGTGTCATTTATTGTGCAGCCGATACTCGAGAATCCATCATTATTCTCAACCGTTGTGTCGGCTCGTCTTGGAAGGCTCATATTTCGAATGAGTATATAGAGAGAGGGAAAGGTCTTTCGCACCTTTCTTCTGCATCTATCTCTACAGTACCAGACCGTCATTTGACATATCTTGGAGTTTTGGAGGATCTCCGGTGTTCATAACCCTTTCTTGATCTCAGGTTCGACTTTTAGTCCCCTTCTTCATTCCTCCTCGTTTGTTTCGTCTCTTTCTCTTGTTCGCCATGTCTGGCTTAGAATCACACTCTGGTTTGGGAAGTCCTTCTGAGACTGATCCTCAAATGCAATTAGTGAGTGTTGACGAAAATAGAATGGTAGTTCCTCCCTCTAGTCCGGGGGTTAGGATTGTCGATACTTTTGATGATCCCCCGAACAGGGCTGGCGAGACCTCTGGTCGGTCTAGGTCGCAAAGAGGAGGGTGAGAGTGTAATTACTGAAAGTATGTTGAAGGAGTTATGGGCGAAGTTCAAACTTCCCAAAAATGTTACTTTCAGGGTCCCAGATTCTCAAGATCGCCCGGGCAACATTAGAGATGGAGAAATCTGTGCCTATCTGGCCTGGTTTGAACTGGGTCTTACACTCCCCTTTCCTGATATAATAAAACAATTTTTTTGTTGGTTTGATCTGTGGCCCGCAGACCTGAACCTTAACAGTTGGAGACATCTGTTGAGCTTTATCGTATTAGGGCATATGAATAATGTCGAGGTGTCCCTTGACCTGATCCGTAACAATATGGATCTAAAACTTCAAAAGGCGGAAGGCCTTTATTATATGTCTTTTGATAGTGGGTTCAGACCCCTTACTTCTGTGCCCTCCTCTAACAAGACCTGGAAGAAATAGTACTTCTTTATTAAAGGAGGATGGGAATTCAAGAACTTCGAGGGTCAACCTTCCACATTCCCTCGAACCACTGGGCCAAGGGGTGAGACTGAACTTTCCCGTGGCTGCATTGACTCCGTTTTGTTTGCCAATTTATTGAACTGATCAATTTCTGTGCTTGCTTTGCAGTTAAGAGTGCGTGGAAGAGACCAGATTTCTCTCCCGTGGTTCAGAAGCAGTATAAGAAGCTTTTGAAGCCCAGCATTAGGGATCATTCTTCCATCGTCAACCCTGATAAATTAATGGCTGCCAGGGGTAGTGTTGAGGAGATTGCTGATAATGTGATGGCTCAGTGGGAGTCCGGGCCGTCACCGCCTGTGGTGGGGGAGGCTTCTTCTCCAGTGGTTCCTCCCGTTCCGAAGAAGCGGAGGCTGATTTCGTCCTCTCCCGGGCCTGCTGAAAGGGAGGAAGAGGCTCCCGTCCCTATCACGGTGGTTCCTCCAATCCCGTCTCGTCGAGCGGGTAAGGAGGCATCATCATCGGTGGCTCCTGATGTTGCTGGTCAGGGGGCCAAGAAGATTCTGAGTGACTTCTGGGCCAAAGGCTCAGTTAAAATTAAGCCTCAGGCGTCGGGGAAGCTTCTTGCTGACCTGACCGCGCTTCAAGTTAAGGTGAGCTCGTCAGGCCCATACTTCTCTTACCTTTAAGCGTTTATACTGGTGTTTGAGTCGTTTTCTTTGTGTTATGCAGACCTTGCATACCCTTTCTGCTTTGGTGGAGGTTTCTCCATCTGTGGAGGAGCTTGACCAACTTAGGGCCAATCTGGACGAACTGGGACTCCAGTTGGGTACTGCTCGGTCGGAGGCTCACGATTCTGCGGAGAAGTTGAAGGAGTGTCAGAACTCCTTGATAGTGATGGAATCGGAGAAGGACCTTGCCGTTGATCGGGCAAGGAGGTTGCAGGTAGAGCTGAATGGCTTGCGGTACCAGCACCGTAGACAGCTCGATGAAGCCGTGGAACAGGCATTGGTGGACAATGAGGAGGAGATGAGGTCGAAGCTGGAAGGAATGGCCCAGCGTTTGATTACGTTTGGGTTTAATAACTTTCGCTCTCGGCTTCTTGCCAAGTTTCCTGACCTAGACGTTTCCTCAATTGTGCCGCCTGGATCTGAACCTTCAGAGGTTAACCAGGACGAAGTGGCTGATGTCCTCCCGGCCAATCCCACGGAAGTGGTTGTACCGACTGAGGTGGTTGATACTGCACCTGCCGAACCTTCTCCTGTCGTTAATCCTGTTCCTGCTGATCAGGCTTAGGATCTATATTTTGTTATCTTTCAATGTACTTGAGACATACATTTTAATGGAACAGTCTTTTGGTTAATGCTTGCTTCTTCGGTTATATTGCTCTGTAGCATTTGTGCATATCTTTGAGTTATGTGGCTCTGTAGTGCCTTAACATGTAGTTGATGGTAATAATCGTTGCAAGTTGCATTGCTCTGGAGTTTAGTGTATACCAGATCAGATTTTCCTCTGTAGGTAGCTGTGTTCCGAACTTCTTTACTTGCCTTAGGTCAGTAATTGGAGACTTCTTTTTCGAAGTATTTCAAAGCTGACCGTTCTGAATCCAGGGACATAATAATAAGTAGATACCTTCGTGATTGTAGTTTGGTTGATCAGATCTTCTGCCTCCAGACCTTTGGTTGAAATCAAGAAACGTTATAGTTGATGGACCTCTGTTGTACACGTGGCCCTGTAAATGTTAATGACATGGAGAAACCATCACGTCATATACGTGGGAAAGATTAAAACGCTTGTGTATTACGTGTATGGCCCTGCCTTTTGTTTCTCCCGAGAGGGTGGTTTAATACTCCATTTATTGCACCTCCGCCGTTTGGGATTTTGAAGCTAACACTTCGCTTAACCGTTGTGACGGTTCAACTGGGTGGCCTTTGGTCTTCCAGTGTCTATATATATGGAAACGAGGGCATATGGTTGTGCTCAACCCTTTTGCTCCCCGAATTGTTTGTAAGAGAGGTTTTTATATGCTGCCGGAGTTCTTCCACTCGTCCGGAGATGATGGATGATTCCTTGCCTGAGTTGGGAATAATTAAACTGTGGCCAAAAGTTAACCCTCCCCTATTTTCAGTCTCCAAGGAAGGATTGAAGGAGGCACAAGTCTTCTTGTTTCCTCTGGTATCTAATCGAGATTTCTCCGATTGGTGGTGGCCCCTCCCTGATTCAACCGAGGCCTGGAGCATTGGTGAGTTGCCTCCTCTTCCTCACGCCCTGTCAGAGACCCTTGCTCCAAGTGGCTGGGGTGAAACAGATGGTGTGAAGAAGAAGATTGAAGGTGGGTTGCCTCCTCCCGCTTATAACTCGGCAGTGACAACTGCTCTGAGGGAGATGAATGGGGGCCGCCTTCTCCCTTTTGTGACTTGGCAGGAACCCTTGCTTCAATTGGTTGGGGCGTTATGCCGATTACAAAGGTGGAGAATGAAAAGTCTCCTGAGGCTCAGAGCCCTCATCATCCGTTGGTCATGGGACCAGTGATAGTGATGATGAAATGGCCTGGGCACTACTTGATGCAGACTGGGGTTCAGGGTTCCTTCCTTTCAAATGGAGCCGATGAAGGCGGTTTTGAAGGTTTTGGATCTTGTGCCCCTTTATCATCCCAGGAGAAGAGCCATTATGTTGCCAAGCGTAGCTTCTGTAATAGCTTCTGTAATAGCTTCTGTAGTAGTGTCTTTGTACTGATGTAAATCTTTTGAGTTATCAATAAAGTTGAATTTCTTCTTCTCAGATCTGATATTTTCTGTGAATGTGCTCTTTTTGAAACTTAAGCACCTTCTTATGCATCTCCGATTGTTCTGAAAATAAATCAAAGAACTTAGAAAAATGCCAGAATCGAAGTACTTTACCTTTGGTTGAAACCATAGTACTGGTTCGTTTAACAGATAAGCCAAATAATATAAGTGTCAGATCCGAGTTGTTTCGATCTAGGAAACTTTAGGTGATAGATGCTCGGAACTTCTGCTTCGGATAGACTGGATCACAGAATCTGCTAACTGAAGACGGACCAGGCTCGGAAGGCCTGTGCCTTAATGTAGTCTAAGCTCGGTAGGCCTGCATATTTTATGAACTAAGTATTTAAGATCCGTATAACATGGACCAGACTCTGAAGGTCTGTGCATTATATAGATGGACCAAGTCATGAGACTTGTGCATTGATATATGGACCAGGCTCTGGAGACCTGTGCATTATAGATGGACCAAGTCAACACTCGTACATTATGGACCAGGCTCTGGAGGCCTGTGCATTGATAGATGGACCAAGTCATAAGACTTGTGCATTAATAGATGGACCAGGCTCTGAAGGCCTGTGCATTTATACATGGACCAAGTCATAAGACTTGTGCATTAATAGATGGACCAGGCTCTGAAGGCCTGTGCATTTATACATGGACCAAGTCATAAGACTTGTGCATTAATAGATGGACCAGGCTCTGAAGGCCTGTGCATTTATACATGGACCAAGTCATAAGACTTGTGCATTAATATATGGACTGTTTTATGGAAGTAAAAGATAACATCTTTATTGATAATACTTCCGCAAGTGTTCTACGTTCCATGGCCTAGGAACAGGTTTCCCAGTCATGTCTTCAAGCCAGTAAGTGGTAGGTCGAACGACCTTCGTTACTTTGTAGGGGCCTTCCCAATTTGGTGACAACTTTCCCATGGTGGGATCCTTGGTGTTCTGAAAGACTCTTCTTAAGACGAAGTCTCCAACTTGAAAGTTGACTGTCTTGAGTCCTACCTTGGATTTGTTGACCATTCTTTGCTGATAAGCTTCCATCCTGATGCTGGCTTGATCCCTTTTCTCTTCGAGCAAGTCCAAGTTTTCCATCAGCTGCTGATCATTGGATTCTTGCTCGAAGGCCTCAGTCCTCAGAGTTGGCATACCGATCTCAACCGGGATTACTGCTTCTGTTCCATAGGCTAGTGAAAAGGGAGTTTCAGATGTGGGAGTTCTTCTGGTTGTTCTGTAGGCCCAAAGGACTCCAGGGAGTTCCTCTGCCCATTTTCCTTTGGCCTGTTCCAACCTCTTCTTTAACCCGTCAAGGATTGTTCGGTTGGTGACCTCGGCTTGCCCATTTGCTTGCGGATGGCCTGGAGAGGCAAAGTGTTGCCTGATGTTGAGATTTTCGCAGAATGCCTTGAAGCCTTTACCAGTGAATTGTGTCCCATTGTCCGAGATAATTACACGTGGTATGCCGAACCTGCAGACAATGTTCTTCCAGGTGAAGCTTTCGACTTCCTTTTCTGTAATATGCGTTAAAGGCTCGGCTTCGGCCCATTTAGAAAAGTAGTCGATGGCCACCAAGAGGTACTTCCTGTTTGGAGGTGCTCGTGGTAACGAGCCTACAATGTCCATTCCCCATTGAGCAAAGGGCCAAGGACTAGGAATCGGGATGAGCTCGTGCTGAGGCTGATGTTGGTACGGGGCAAATCGCTGGCATTTGTCACACTTTCGAACATACTCTTTAGCCTGTTTCAGCATGCCGGGCCAGTAGTAGCCCTGTGATAGAGCTCGGTGGGCTATAGTTCTGCCCCCATTGTGATTCCCGCAAATTCCCTCGTGAATTTCAGCCAAAACATATTGTGACTCGTCTGGAGCCAAACACTTTAACAGAGGTTGAGAATACGACCTTCTTTAAAGTTTGTTGTTCAGGATTAGGTACCGAGCCGCTCTGATTCGGATTCTTCTAGCTTTGTTTTTATCCTCTGGAAGGAGCCCGGATCTTAGATACTGGAGGATTGGGGTCATCCAGCTCTGGGGCTGTTCGTCAATTTGAGCAACTGATGCTTCCTCAATGCTGGATCCTGGCTGAAAAGTGATTTTAACTGTGGAGTCTGTTTCTGACTTGAGGCGAGAGGCCATGTTGGCCAGAGCATCTGCTCTACAGTTCTGGCTTCTCTCAATCTTCTGGATAGTGAAAGTCTGGAAGGAATGCTTTAAGTGGTTCACTAGTTCGGAGTACCGAAGCATCCTGTCATCCTTAATTACAAATTCTCCCAAAACTTGACTTACTACCAGTTGGGAGTCAGAGAAGACATCGAGGTTCTGAGCCTCGCATTCCAGGGCAAGCTTCATCCCTAAGATCAGGGCCTCATATTCGGCTTCATTATTAGAAGCTCTAAATCCCAGGCTGACTGCTTTTTCCGATGTGAGTCCATCAGGGGACTGTAGTACCAGTCCTACCCCTGATCCTTGATCGGTTGACGATCCATCAATATACAGCAGCCAGGTTCCCGTAGTTTCGGTGATTTGCGCTTCGTTCTGCAGTGCCGGGGTGAACTCGGCTACAAAGTCGGCTAAGGCCTGCCCTTTAATGGAGTTTCAGGGTACATATGCTATGTCAAACTCCCTTAGCTCCACAGACCACTTGACCAATCTTCCCGATACCTCAGGTTTCCTCAATATTGACTTTAGAGGATAGGCAGTTGGAATCTCAATTGGATGGGCCTGGAAGTAAGGTCGAAGCTTCCGAGCTGATATGACCAAGGCATAGGCCAGCTTCTATACTTCTGGGTATCTTTTCTCCGTGTCAAGTAGCGCCCTACTGACGTAGAATATAGGCCTCTATACTCCTCTGTCCTGTCTGACCAATGCGGAGCTGACCGCGTTCTCAGAAACTGCAAGGTACAGGAGCAGCTTTTCTCCTTGTACTGGTTTTGACAGGAGCTCTGGAGAGGCTAGATACTCCTTTAGTTCTTGGAAGGAATGCTCGCATTCTTCTGTCCATTACAAGGCCTTGCTGCCCTTTAGAGCTTTAAAGAAAGGTAGGCAGCGATCGGTGGACTTGGATATAAATCTGCTCAATGCGGCGACTCTGCCGTTCAGTGCCTGAATCTCCTTTCTGGTCTTTGGCGACTTCAGTCCAATCAGGGCTTGGATCTGAGTGGGATCTGCTTCGATACCTCTTTGAGAGACGATGTACCCCAAGAATTTTCCCTTCGTAACTCCGAAGGTACATTTCGAGGGGTTGAGTTTCATCTTGTGCTGTCTGAGGATATCGAAGGTCTGGGCCAAGTGCTGGAGGTGGCTGCCTTTCTGGAGGCTCTTTACCAGCATGTCGTCGATGTATACTTCCATGGTGCTGCCAAGCAGTGGGCTGAACATCTTGTTCACCAACCGTTGGTAAGTGGCTCCAGCATTCTTCAAACCGAAAGGCATCACTCTGTAGCAGTAGAGTCCTCTCTCGGTTATGAAGGCAGTCTTTTCCTGATCTGGAGGGTACATCTGGATCTGGTTGTATCCAGAGTAGGCGTCCATGAAACTCATAAGCTCATGCCCTGCAGTGGCGTCAACCAGTTGATCTATTCTTGGCAGTGGAAAGCTGTCCTTGGGGCATGCTTTGTTGAGGTCTGTATAGTCAACACAGACTCTCCACTTGCCGTTCTTCTTCTTGACAAGCACAGTGTTGGCTAGCCACTCGGGATAGAAAACTTCCCGTATCATCCTAGCGTCCAGCAGCCTCTGGACTTCTTCGTCTATAATCCGATGCCGTTCGGGAGCGATCGGCCTTCTCTTCTGTCTGACTGGGGGATGATCTGGATCTACCATCAGTTTGTGAGTTATCAGATTAGGATCTATTCCCTCCATGTCCCTGGTCTCCCAAGCAAAGATAGAGAGGTTGTTCTTCAGAAACCTGACTATCTTTTCTTGCTCGATGGGCGTAAGGTCTGGGCCGATGTACAAATAACGCCCCTCTACTTCTGAACTGACCAGTATTTTGATGGGCTCGCCAACAGGCTTGGCTCGGCTGTCACGTCCCCTTGGGCTCAGGGGCTCTTCAACGCCGGATGGGCAATCTTCCACCTCGGGAGTGTGAGTGAAAACCGGATCTGCACAGTCCCGAGTATACTGTAATTGCTATTTCGGAGCTGTCTCCTTGAGGGCAATAGCGTGACATTCTCGTGAGGTTGGCTGACATCCCCGGACCGAGTGCACGCTCTGATTGTGGACGTACTTCAGACACTGATGAAGGGTCGAAGTGACTGCCCCTATCTGGTGTAACCAGGGTCTCCCGATGATGACGTTGTATGGAGACTTCATGTTCAACACCATGTATTCAGAGATGGTGGTCTTCTGCCCTTCACCTTCCCCGATAGTGGTAGGAAGGTCAACTCTCCCCAGTGGGGTGCTGAGATTGCCATCAAAAGCTGCCATTACGGCAGTGGTGGGCTTGACGCTGTCCTGGTCTATGCCCATCCGCTTAAGCGGTTCATAGAATAGAATGTTGACTGAGCTGCCAGTGTCGACTAGGACTCTTCTAGTCTCGAAGTTGGCGATTCTGAGGGTGATAACAAGGGCATCACTGTAAGGGCAGTGTACCCCTGCTAGATCTTGCTCGGTGAAATGGATCTCTGGCCCTGACTTGAGCCTCTTTTCGACGTTGGAGACCTGCAAGAAGTTTGGGGCGGTTCTGGCCTCCCGAGCATATCTTTTTCTTGCCCTGTTGGACATTCCTGTAACAAGGGAGTCAGCATGGAGGACGTAGATAACATGGTTGTTCTGCCTCTGAGGCTCGTTCCGTCCTTCCCGCTGCTCTTGCCTCTGTTCGGGCCTTTGATCTGGCCGCTGTTGAGGCTTGTCTTCTTGGCGGTTCTGCCTTCCGTCTTGTTTGACGAACTCCCGAAGACGTCCCTTCTTTATGAGCTGTTCTAACTCATATCGGAGGGTCCTGCAAGTGTTAGTAGTATGTTCATGATCTTTATGGAAATTGCAATACTTACTTTGGTCCCGCAGGCTGGGATCTCCTTTGATTGGCTCTGGCCACCTCAGGTTCTCCCGATCTCGGATCTGCCGGAGTACCTGGTTCGGAGTGGTGTTCAAAGGCGTGAAGTTGGTGAACTCCCTTGGTGCGGAGTTGTACACAGCTCTGGGAGCTGTTTTCTTCTCTGGGCTCCTGGCCCTCTTTTTGTTGGAGTCTCTTCTGTGATCCTCCTTCTTATGATCCTCCCGCTTCGGATTATCCCTCTGGGTCTGATCCTTGCCCTTCTGGGCTGAGCGGTTGGCTTCTTCCAGGTTGATGTATTTTTTGGCCCGATCCATCAATGCCGCCATATCGGCTGGGGGGCTCTTTGTCAAGCAATCTCTGAAGCCACCTTGGGCAAGCCCGGCAGTAAGGGCCGCAACAAGGAATTTCGGGCTGCAATCCGTGATCTCAGTGAGCTCGGTGTTGAAACGGGCAATGTAGGCCCGGAGGGATTCTTCCCTGGTCTGCTTAACATTCAGCAGGAATTCTGGCCCCCTTCTGAGCCTCCTGCTGGTCATAAACCTATCCAAGAACTGCCTACCGAGCTCGTAGAAGCTGGCAACGGAGTTCGGAGGGAGGTTGTGGAACCACTTCAGAGCTGTTCCCTTCAGGCTGGTGATGAACGTTCGGCACATGAAAGCATCTGAGGCTCCGTGAAGGGCCATCGTATGCTGATAATGAGATAGGTGATCTCCTGGATCTCCAGATCCGTCGTAGAGAGTGAATTTGGGCACCATGAACTTTCTAGGCCTCTCTTCGGACATGATGGCGTGAGTGAACGGAGTGGCTAGTCTTCCGAGCAAGCCTGGCCAATTCGTCCTGCTCTGGAGGGTTCTGAGGTCCTCTTAAGCCAATTGTCCGGTCCATAGACTCGGCAATCTCCTCTACCCTTCGCGGGTCTCTGAGTTTGACATCTTGTGAACCCTGCCTGACAGCCTCGGCTTCAGGGTAGTAGGGTGGAGTGCGCCCTTCGGATAGAGGAGGAATCCGAACCGGTGGGACTGGTGCTGCATGATAAGGTTCCTGTGGTGCCGGGGGTGCTCCCGAAACCCTAGGAGTTGGGGCTCGAGTAGTGCTCCGGTAATGCACGTCGGGAACAAAAGCGGATGTTCCCCAACCAGGGACTGTTGATGGCTGTGGATCTCGGCCAGTGTGAGCAACGCCTGAGAGGTGCCCAGGCTGGTTAGTGGGGGCCTGCCCACGAAGTTCTTCATTCTCCGTGGCAACCGGGGGTTGCGTTCCTGCAACAAAGTTGATCGGCGGGCTAGGAGAAGCCGCCGCTTGGTTCTGCGTGAGCGTTGCCAGCGTTCTAGTGATGGCCAGCAATTGCTCCTGCACCAGTTCATTGTGTTGTTTTATTGCTTCGATCTCTTGTCGCATAGGGTTGGCCGCTGGTCCCCTCGTGCGAGGAGCAGGCGGCTGACGCTGAGCGTTTTGCGAACTCTGAGTATTCTGTCGTGGTCGGAGATTTGGTGCCATGGTTTTCCGGTGGGGAAAAAGATGAGTTTATGAATAAAGCACGTAGAGATTAGTCGTTCCCACAGACGGCGCCAAACTGATGCTGCACTTTTGACTCGCAACACGTGAGGGCTCCGTGACCTGTAGAACACTCAGAAAGATGATCAGAGGACCACCGGATTGGCTCCGGCGGTAGCCGCTCCGATGCTTAAGTAAGTAAGGGAATTGAAAGACTGTATTGAAAGCCAAAGAATGAGCATAAGAAAATAAAGCGTACCTCTAGGGTTTAATATATAAGCCGTGGTTATCTTTATTTGATTAGGTTTTGCCGCCACGAATATAGGGATTTGATCATCGGAGATTTGCAGTTACCTTGTGGAGCATTGAATCGTAGATGGAGATAATCATAGATAGTAGTTTCCGTGTTGAAGGCTGTTTCCTTATTCCCCGCTTAACGGTTGTTAAGGAAACTATATATGCAGCGTTGAATAAATATTGTCCAGAACAGGAGGTCTGGAAGATGTACATGAGAATATCCTGAATGCTTCATCTGCACTATATGACCGAGTTTATCGGTTCTGAATGATATATAAATAAGAATGCCCTGAAGGCTTGTAGCTGTTCTGTATGACCGAAGTATATGAGCTCTGTAGGATCGAGATTTGTTAATCTGATGGGCACACGTGTCTCAAAGTGATTGGTATGTCTGTTTGTGGTATATCAACTACTTATCAAAAACAATTATTGGTCTAAATATCAGTACCACATTACAACATTTAAAGCAAGAGTTATGACATTTTATTTTATTTTAGAAGTAAGAGTTTGACTCTTAAATTGCAACTATAACTTTAATAATAAAAAATACATACCAAAACCCTAAAGCTTGATTGCACCACTTGCATGAATGTTTCCATGATGATGAAGATAGTCTAAGCCCTTCAACACACCAAAAATTCTTCATAGAATTAGTGTCTTGCATAATTAAAGACAACGTTGGAAATTCACAAGTCAGATTCGATCAATGCTGGAATGAGAGTTTTCCGTCTCGATTTTGACCTATTCTCCTCTAGACCTCAGACTCGACCTTTGTCGCCGAATCACATTCCCCAAATTCTTCCTGCTCGGATTCTTCATCTTGTTCTTTTCACGTGCCATTTTGCTACAAGAAGCTTTGACACGAGCGCCTCCTGCAATTGTTGAAGACACGCTCTAGCACCATCACTTGAAAAAGACGCCTCTACCATCTTCCAGCGCATCATTAGTGTATCGCAATAGTCCACCTTCATCAACCACGGTGCAGATCCTTTATTGCAAATCTCTAATTGATTACTCGTCATTCAAAACTTTTTCTTTCTAAAGTACTTTCTGACAATGTCTCTATAAATTTTCTTTCTTTCTGTTCTTTGCTCTGTACATCTTTTATTGAGAGGATGCGAGAGGAAGAGGCAGTGAACTAATCGAAGAGGATAAGAAAGGCAAAACGGTAATCATATATAAAGATATTTTTACCATTTTAAAATAATAATAATTTTGACAGCTCATCAAAATGAACATAAACTTAAAAGTAGAAAGCACTTAAACTCTAATATAATTAAATATTTTTTAAAGAGAATTAAAACTAATTAACTCAATTTTTTACGTTTTAAAAATTAAAACAAAATCACTAATATGTTTGGCCAGATATTTACCCTAGAAGAGAGTAAATAAGATATTTAGCAAATATTGACAAGTTTTACAAATTTTATAAATGTATGTTAATAATGTACAAGTATGTAAAATAGTTGAGAGAGAAAGAAAGAGCAAACACAACAATTTTTAAGAGGTTTAAAAAACTTCTTACGTCTTCAAGTCAAACATTCCTACGTTCTCGACTCAAACATTTCTACTTAAGTTTTTTCACTATTTTGATCTCCTTTTAGGTGGACATCAAACCTTTACAGTAAGAACTCCTCACTCTTTTTCGATCAAAATATTCACTTTTGCCTCACAAGAGTAGCACCTATTTGTAAATCTCATAGCAATGAGAAGATACAAAGTTTGTTTACCAAAAAGAACTCTCTTCAAGAATAGATTGGTGCAATATATGCTTACTCTTTGTAGATAAATTTGGCTGTAAGCTCAGAGTTTTTAAGATGAATAGAACTTTTAGATCTAGGTTTTTAATGTTTTTTTAAGATGAATAGAACTTTTCGATCTAGGTTTTTAATGTTTAGATCTAAATCCAAGAATAGATATGTAGAAGTGTAAGCTTGTAGAGAGATATCAATAAATGCTTTACAGAACCTCTATTTATAACCCTCAAAAGTATATGGCCGTTGTATTTCAAAATAAAGTCATTTCTCCCCTTTTTTTTCTATTCAAATTTTGAATTTCGAAGTGACAAATCAACAAATTCAGTTGACAAGATCAAAATCTGGTCGATTGATCAGTCAACTGAATTTTTCAAGGGGTTTGAGGTTCAATTGTTTAAGAACAATCAGTCAATTCGTCTTTTGAATCAATCGATTGGTTTTGATGCACATTATTTTAGCCTTTAAAAAATAGTCGACTGAATCTTCTTTGAGGTCGACTGAATTGGACAGTAGTTTCGGGCTGTTGTTATGTAAAAAGTCACCTAGTCAATTGGTTCTAAGAATTGGTTGACTGGTTTGATCAATGTTAAAATAAACTTTAAGAATCAGTCGACTGGTTTCTTGAACTGATCGATTGTTTTTGACAAAAGGTGTCCTCTTGCTTATTTTTCATAGTGTACTTTTATCAAAATGTTTTGATCTTTTAAAACATAAAGTGTAGCAATGTGTTGTTATGAAAAATCATTTTAGGGTTTGTTCTTAGTTTATCATTTTAAATAGTAAGAGCTTACAACCTGTGATCAATCTAATCATAAATCACTCAAAACCTAAAATAAAAAATAAAATAAAAGTCATCTCTTGACTTGTCTTGATTCTTTGGGTTTGAGTTTGTCCATTATACTGAATCATCATAAGAGCATTCCACTTTATTTGACTTCATCTTTGAAGCAGGCACTAGAGTGGAATCATTTAGCCTGATAGATTTTGTCATTTTTTTGTCAATAATTTTATTTGACCTAGATGACTTATTTGCATTATCACTTGAATAAAACATTATTCCATATGAAAAATGTCTTATTATCATCAAAATTACCGAGTTGCTCTTAGTTGAAAACCCTTAGGACTAATAAATATTAGCACAAATACAAATTATATATAACATAATATATATATATACACACACACACACACACATAACTAGATTTATATATACATGAATATTTAAGGGAATATAAAAATATTGAAGGATATTTAATTAATTAAATATATAATTGGGGCAAGCTAGTTGGGGTTGCTCAAATTCATTCATATCCTAAATCATATTGAGTTTTAGTATTTTATCTCATTTTTGTTGCACCCTATCTCATTTATTTTTTTTACAAATCTATTCCATTACAGAAGGATGGGACATTTTTTCTTCTCTAACAACGAAAAACAATTATTTTAGAAAACTTATTACTTTAAAGTTAATTTGCATAATATATATTATCTTGAAGAAGATTGCACCCAATTACATTTTATTGGTTAAAAGGATGTGTAGTGAAATCTATCCTATAACCAATTTGATTTTATTTTTGAGAATAAAATTCTATAGTTTAGAAAAAATTAAACATTAATCAAGTATTTTTTTTCAAGGGTGTAGATAATAATATTCAAATTGACCATGAATTTGAAGCCCAATTATTTAATAGGAAAAACTACACTGAATTTTTTTGAAGTTTTTGAAATTGTACCGATCTCTCATTCTTTTACTAAAAAATTAGAAATACCCCTCTAGTCAATCTTTTTTCAAAATGATAAAATTGTCCATTTCATTTATTTTTATTTTTATTTTTGCATTTTTTTCATTTTGACCAATTTTTTCTAACTTTTCTTAAAAGATTTTTTTTTTATTTTATATATAAAAAAAATTAAAGGTAAGTAAATTATTTTCATTTTACATAAAAATAAATTTAAGATTGTAATCAATATGTAAAAAAAAATTATCAAAATTGAAAAATATATAACAAACATGAAAATGGTAGTTTTATAATTTTGAAAAAAAAGTTATATTTTATGGAGTCATAATTTTTTTTTTGCTTATAATTCTTTTAACTTTAATTGTGTTGATTTAATATGAGGACTACTTTGATAAGTCGCGAAATGTCGGATCTCTGCAATCTTATTGGTTCGTGTAACACACGTGTTTAACTTCAACTGTGTTGATTTAATATGAGGGCTACTTTGGTAAGTCGCGAAGGTTGGATCTCTGCGACTTCATTGATCCGTGCAATATATACACAGACGCGTGTGTTACACAAACTAAAGAAGTCGTGAAAATCCAACATCCAGAACTCACTTTAACAAAATTCATTTAATATATGTAATTATCAGGACATATCACAAATAAGATACATATAATTACATATATAATTATTTTTTCTCTAATAATTAATATTCTAAAAAACTCTAAAAAAAGTATTAATTATTAGTTAATAGAATTTTTAATTGTTTATCAAACAATTAAATTAATTTCTTAAAAATTTATAAATTATTAAAAATTATTTATTTATTTAAAATTTATAAATTATAAGAAAGTAAACTGCATAACCTTTACATAGCTAGCTGGTTTGTATCTTCACCACAGCTATGATCAGGTAAATACAGCTATAATGTGGTTACTGTGTGCGTCTATGTTAGGTCTCCAACATGTGCACATCAATGTTAGGTCTCCAAACTCTTCTGGCTCTGGTTATTGGTTAAGCATGCTAAACCCAACTCAACTCATCCTGAATCTTAGCCCCAGCCCAGTTCAGGTAAGGCATCATTCGGCTAAACCATATTCAAATTCTGGGTTAACAGGACTGGTGCAGTTCATAACCCATGATCTTAGCCCCACCTATACAACAATGGGCCGTCGCCAATCCATTCAAACACCGCCCAAAGGCAGAGAAAATCTGTATCGAAAAGGCAAGCCCTACCTAAACCCATCAATCCGGCAGCAACTGCCAATCTACTTTCCAGATCATTACACTACTTAATATGCTTTGCATTTTAACCATATAATCAGGAACACTGGCAACCCAAGGAGTAAACAAGATGGTGTTAGGAGATAGTTCTAACTTCTAACACTTTTTTTTTTTTTTTTAATGATGGAGATTTGTCAAGGACGGGTCTTTTAGACACAGTGATTTTGGATTTGAAGAATAACATATTGAATAAGACAAGAGATAATGTGTTTGTTTGTCGACTTGGGGATGGAATTGAATAAATTAGTCTCAATGGTCAAGCCGGCTTTTGGAAAAAAAATATATGAAGGGCCTCACTAATAGTACCAGAAGTAAATAATGATCCATAACATAGATAAAATAATGCGAGGGGAGACATGTGATTACTAATTCTATCACTATTAGTGAAGGGAATAGTTAATCAACCCTTATCCCATCCATGAAACAAACATGGTCGATAAGTAGTGTTTGTATGAATTGTTAAAAGTGTTAAATGTATTATATAGATAGAAAATAATCATTTAAATGGAAGTTTAGAAAAAGTTCTTAATTGGCACTTTTTTGAGACAAATGTTTGGACTTCGAAATGCCCAAACATATATTTTAAAAATTTCAAAACAAATATTCAAATATCAAAAAAGCTCAATTTAAACTCTGAAATGCTAATTTTAAAAATGCCATCACCGATCCAAGCATGCCGATGCTTGTCTTACCTGCTCAGCTAACTCCAAGATAATTTTAACATGCTTGAGTTATTGCCCTTGGGGCCATCTGTCAAGAATTTATTCCTGTAATTACCCAATGAATGTAAGACCGAAGGGACTGCATTGAAAAGGAACAGTAATACCTCCTAATGTAGGAATATAAGCATTTGAGTAAGATTACACCAACAACAAAGTCCATGTGGATTCAACAGGGATTTTTCAATGCTTGTACAGATAAGGGACAACCAAACAAGGATTTATTCATAAGAAAATTCTCCATCTCCTTAGTTAGGATCATATTAATGCGGGAGTCATACTATGCTTATAAACAAAGCATATGGCCCTCCTTTTTTACTTTGAGAAAAGGATATATATATATGTGTGTGTGTGTGTGTGTGTGTGAATAGATCTTCTGTGAATGAAAATAAATTTTTTAATTAAGTTGGAAAAGCTAATAGCACGAGCTTTTTTAAATATTAGCTTAGTTTTTACTGCATATATTTACTTGAGTTATTTTGTTCTAAAATATGTGGGAGTGGTTCATATTTATTTAATTTTTTTTGGATCAAATAATCTTCTTGTAGAATCATTAAATGCTGGTAATTAAGTCTCAAAGATATGTACGATAAAAGTCAAATCTGCAAACTCAGAAACAAAACTCTTATAAATAATCATTACTCCACTCCACCACCTCTTTACAATTGGTTCATATTTAATTTAAAAGAACTATAAAAGTAATAAAACTACATCCCACTCGCCCCTTTCTTTTCCTTTAGTTTTCTGTCAACTTGGACGAATGAAATTTGGTAGGTGGTGACGGAAAAAGGTCTTTTCCTTTTCATCTTTATTTGTTCTCTTCCTTCCTAACAAATAAGAGGAAAGGAAACCTCCCCTTTTCTTCCTTTTTACTTCTTTCCTTTTTCATTCCTCTACTTTTCCACCATACCATACGGATATGATTTTCATTTTTTAATCTTTTTTTTTTTTTTTTGCTGTTTCTCATGATTAGTGGCCTGAACTAGATGCTACTCTTGTGTAATAAAATGAAAAGGGTGAAACTGACTTCACACCTTTGTCGGTGGCAATTGAGAGTGAAAAGGGTTCGCATTTCCCTCTCTTTAATGTTACTGCAAGTTGTAGTCTTTCATAATTTGATGAAAAAGAAAAAGAAAGAGAGAGAGAGAAAGTCAAATTCACTAGGCTAAGACTTGAGGAGACTTTAAAGTAAGTTGAGGTTGATAACAATAATTATTCATTTGCTAAATAAAATAATTCAATTGTTTAGTATATTTTGCACTATTTAATTATTTTAAAAGAGTTGGAACTAACACTATTAGGATGTATGTTCTCACATTTAAGATATTTTGTTCTTATTTAATAAATTTGATTTATTATTATGAAGTGCTGCTCTCTTTCGATCAAAAGATTTTCCAGTCCTAACTACCTATCAAGAATTCGGATTCAGAAGGTCACCGAGAAGGTTCTAGTGATAGTCGTTCCGATGATAAAGTTAATAAAAAAAATTGAAATAGTAATTCAAGAGAAGAATTGAACATGAATCGAAAGCTTACCTTATGGTCTTATTTATAAGCCGTAAATCTTTTAAGTTAAGTAGGATTAGGAGCCATAAAAGTAAGAATTTAAGGATATCCAAAAAATAGTAGTTTCCATGTATAACAATATTTTCTTATTTTGATACGGTAGCCTATAGAAGGTGGTGATAAGTTCTGAATTCATTACTTTTGAACCATTCGTGCCTAGTTGACTTGGATAAAATAACCATCTCATGGTTTGTACCTTGAAGAATTTGTTATAGACACGTGTCATGACCAAAATACGATTGTCAAATTATGGTATATCAAGTTTCATATTATCATACATGTAGATGTTGTTATTTTATACCATGAGATTGTTAGTTCTTGAATTATTATTAGAAATAGTTCATGTATATAAATGAGATTTATGTACAGGAAATATGAACTTATGATCAAGCAATTCTAAAATTGTTTGTAGTCATTGATGAGACTGGATATCTTATCTGAAAGATTGTAATATACTTGACCTCTATGTGATATGGTGGTTTATCTCAACCACTAGAATAGTGGATTCTGAGTTATTGTATTGGTGTATTTGGAATATATTGAACTAGATCACTATATGAAACACGTCATATAAAGTTATCATCTTTGACGTGATTCTTATATTCACTATTCGCAGTAAATTCTTAATTCTGAGAGAATAGTGGACTCAAGTTCTTAATGGTAGTAACTTTGAGTACCAATGAGTGAGGTCTGTTAGATCAACAACTCGGTATCTTGGAAAATCATTGTTTTAGATGTGAGAACACATATTCTTAAGATGTAATCTACACTCTCAAAATTAGAGAGAAGGATATCACATATGTTTTAATTCAGTTGATTAATCATTGAAATTCGGATATGGTCTTTTCAATAAATTGTTTATTGAGATGTTGACTATTTTATAGTGATTAATAATTGACGAATTAAATTTTAAAAATAATTAGGAATTAGTTTAACGGTGTATATGCCTAAATCTTAATTATTGATATCCAAGTGGGTCTACTGTATATGTTTAGTGATTATGAATTTTACTCTATGTCATCAAATTAAAGTGTAATTCTAATTATTTAGTATAATTAATTAGTCATTAATTAATTAAGAATTAGTTAAAAATTAATTGCCTAATTGGAGCTACTTTGGTGGGACCTTAGATCCCTTATTTAGTCTTAATTTTACAAATTTCTATAAATATGTGATTTAAAGGAGATAGCCGTACACAATAACAAAAAAAAAAATTCTTGCGAAAGAGTAAAAGATGAGCCCTCTCTTTTCTGGTGTACGACTTGCATAGAGAAAAAAAAGGAGAATACTTAGAGAAGTAAGAAAACAAATATTGTATCAATTTCTTTGAGAAGGTTTTTTCAACAATCAATATAATTAAGAAAAAAAAAAAGATTGTATCAATATTTTTAAGAAAACTTCTTTAATAATAAAGATTATGAAAAATAAAGTAATTCTGACTCTCCTTTTAAGATTGTATAATTTATATAAAAAAATAATTTAAATAAATTTTTAAAATCACTTATGTTGTGGTTACAATATTTTTAAGAAGACTTCTTATCACTAGTAAGCATCGTATATCACATCTGGCTGAACAGACTACAATAAAGTTCGATCCGTATAATTTATAATAATAAAATAAAACTAGAAAGTAACGTGCCCTTGAGGACCATTGTGGCACATAGATTGGTAGCAATTAATATAAAATAATGCTATTTCTTTTCTAATAATAAATTACAAAATATATTACTTAAATGAAATGATAATACTTAAATTGTTAGATATCACTTATTTGATGTGATATTCAATTATATTATTTGGGCAATACCTTTTCGACTAAAATGTTGACAAATAGAATTATTAAAGATAAATTACATTAAATTTTCTTAAATTTTTTGATAATTACAAAGTCTTTGAGATTTTTTAAATAATACTGACCTCTTCTATTTTTATTGATAAAGTACAAAAATCGCCCCCTCAACCTTTTTTTTTTTTTTTTTTCAAAATTACAACAGAGTTCATTTCATATATTTTTGTTTTGCATTTTTTAAATTTTGAGCAATTTTTTTAACCTTTTTTTATTTTAATAAATATTAATTAAAATCAAAATATAAGTTATTTATCTTAAATTTATTTATTTTTATTTATAAAATGAAAAAATTCTATAAAAAAGTTAAAAAAATGGTTAAAATTGAAAAACTAAAAAAAATAAATAAATAAAAGGAACACTTTTGTCATTTGAAAAAAAAAGACTGGAATGGAGGTCCTTATAATTTGTCAATAAAAATAGAAAAGATTAGTATCATTTTAAAGAAGATTTTCGTAATTATCATAAATCTCAAGAGAAATTATTTGTAATTTATCCTATTATTAATTATTATGACATTAAGTTTTTTTGCCAGCCAGCTGCGAGCAATAAGCCCATAGAACCATAAAACATTTTAAAATTTGAACATATTTTAAAATTTATTAAATTCATTTGAAACTCATTGCACTTATCTTATAATTGATTCTCCTTCCAAATCGATTTGAAACATAATCAAATCAGTTTTTTTTTTTTTGACTCATAGGTTACTTAGAGACCGGATCTTGTTGGACTACTTATTACATGTCATTAGCACATGCTTTAGTCAATTGAGAGAAAAAGAATCTACAACTTTTCGAGAGAAATCACCGGTTATCAATTTAACTAGCCAAAATTAAAGTTGATCTGGACTCCTTGTTAAAATGTAATTGGAAGTTGGAACCATCATAATGGAAAAGGATGTGAGATTTGTGGCTTTTACTAAAACAATATAGACTTTTTTTAGAAAAAAAAAAAAAAAGTATGCTTAAAACAGTTGCACGAACCACTTCTAATATTGTGCGTTGACAATTGGTCCACTGTTGAGATACCTCAATTGATTAAACAAGGGGTTAAAAAACAGGAAACAAATATTTAATTTTAATTGTTTAAACTTAACTAAATTATATGAACTTATTACTTAAATTTTATCGGAATTAATAAAAATATTCCTAAACATATTTAGCACAATTCAACATTTTTAAACTTATGGCTTTAACTTCCTGAAATTTGTAAAATTTCTGTGTTTTAATAGCATCAAAATAAAATCCTAAGTACTTGTCGTAATTTTATTTTCGAAACTTTTTAAACTTTGTCTTTATTCTTTTTTTCTTTTCTTTTGTTTATATATATATATATGTGTGTTAGAAGTATATTAGGATTAGTATATCAGGGTTTGTCACCATATACTATAATGGAATATTTTCTATACTCTCTTTTGTTTATATTGTTTATTGAAGAAAAAATATTTAAAATTGATATATAAAAAATAATTATTCATTTCAACATAAAGAAAAAATTTACATTAAAGAATCAACTTATTGCAAAATATTGAAAGAATTTTATCCATATGCAATCATAAGTGTGACGGATCAAGTAATTAAAATTTGGCTTAAAATATATTCATTTGATAATTCAAAGATTAAAATTTTACATTTGGTCATTAAATAATAGAATTTTCATAATTGTATTGTCCAATAAGTCAAAATATCTCATACTTAATTCACCTCAATAAAATCTTATCTAAATTATTTACAACTAACTACACAACAAAGTAAAATATTTCATATTTGTATGAGATGACTTACAAAAGTGATATACCATAAAGTGACGAATATATTCAAAGCATAACACGTGTATGTACAGAGCTTTTTATGGTATAGGTCAAGAAAGATTGCTTTATCTAAATCAACCAAGCACGGAGGGATCAGATCTATATGGTCCAGAACATAGTACGACCTTTCATATCCTACCGACCTCAGAATAAGGAAATAGAGTTCAATAAGTTAACTACTATCTTTAGATATCTTCAAAGCCTTACTTTTATGTCTCCTAATCCTATTCAACTTAGGAGATTTACAACCTATAAATAAGATCATAAGGCATGCCTTCAATTGATGTTCAATTCTTCTTGTTAATTATAGTCTCTTTCTATTTACTAACTTTATCATCGAAGCGGCTACCACCAGAGCCTTCTCGGTGACTCTCTGATTTTAAGTTCTTAACAGGTAGGGAAAGACGGGAGGCCTTTCTAATAGAAAAGGAGCAACATCAGTTTGGCTCCGTCTGTGGGAACGACAATCGTTCTTACTATCCTTTTCTTCAAAAGAACGAATCTATTATATTTTTTTTATCCAAAAGACAATAGCTCCCAACTTTCGTCCTAGAAGGAACTCTCAAAACCCTCAGAATCAGCCTCCTGCTAAAAGAGGAAAGGGACAAACACCTAATCGTTTCCAACAACAACTTGATCGGATTCAACGATAGTCTGATTAGATGCAGGAACAAATCACTGCCATGTCACAAGCTCTGGCTTCACTGGCTTGGAACTAGTGGAGTAACCCTCTTCCTTCTTTTACTAATGTTGTTCACGAAGGAATTCAACCTCTTGCCACCACCACGGGTAGAGGATCTCCTAACGAGGAGTTGCCTAACATACAAACGGTACACCCCTATGGTACTCCTTATATAGGGGCTGATCCTCAGACGTCAATAGCCATAGGGGAAAGGAATGCCCACGTTTCGTCCTGCTGTCCATTATCAGAGTAGAAAGAGGATACCAACTCCAATGGCCTCTAGAGCCAATCCAACACCGCAAGAATTCTAACCTCTTGAGATTCCAGTCCCCCTAATCTTGGGAGACCAAGATCCTCCTGCTAACGTCGAACAAATTCCTCCCCTAAGTCGAGGATTTGGAGGTGCAGGACAAGATCAACGATGGGTATCGATCGCATAACAAGTCCTACCTAAATCCCCTTAGAGGGTAGAGGAGATAGCAGACTCCCAGGATCAGGCGATCTCAACTAGAGGGTTCTGTACCCCTCTAAATAGAGAGAGCTAAGTAAATTGCTCGGTAGGTTTTCTTCTCCATTTACCTCTTACATAATGGCAGAAGAGCGACCTAAAAAGTTCATTGTCCCAAAATTCACCCTCTACAATGGGTCTAAGGACCTTGGGGACCACCTATCTCATTGTCAACACATAATGGCTCTCCATGGAGCTACCGATACCTTCATGTGTTGAACTTTCGTGACGAGCCTCAAGGGTACTGCCCTTAAATGGTTCCACAACCTCCTCTAAAAATTGATCAGTAATTTTTATGAGCTTAGTAGGCTATTTCTTGACCGATTCTTAACAAGCAAGAAGTTGAGAAAATGACCAGAATTCTTGCTAACTATAAAGCAAACAAAGAGAGAACAACTTCGGGAGTACATAGCTCATTTTAACACCGAGCTCACGGAGATAACTGATTACAGTCCAAGCTTCCTAGTGGCCGCCCTTACCTCAAGCCTTGGGCCTAGACGCTTCCAGGATTCCTTGACCAATAATCCTTCTATCGATATGATGGCACTCATGGAACAAGTGCGGAAGGATATTAATCTTGAAGACAAAAACTTCTTTTCGAAAAGCAAAAGAACAAGCTTAGAAGGATGAGAAAGTTCAGAAAAAGCATAACAGCACTAACAAGAAGAGAATCAGGAGCCTCGACAAAAGAACAACACCCAGAGCGCAGAACAATTCTAACTCTAGGAGGTATGTGACTTACACCCCTTTGAATGCCTCTCTTACTCATATACTCCAACAGATCCAGACTCGTGAAAACTTGATGTGGCTAGAGCTACTAAAAAGTCACCCCAATTCAAACAATTAGAACAAATATTGTGATTTTCATAAAGAGCACGAAACACACAACTGAGGAATGTAGAGCTCTCAAGCAAGAAATAAAGCATTTCATCAAAAAATGACGATTGAGAGAGTTTGTCCGCTAGGACAAGAGATAGAACCCCATAACGAAAGACCAACTCAAAGAAGGTAAGAGCAAAGGCCTGAACACAAAGAAATTTAGAATGATCAACAACGGCAAAATAAACAGGTCTTCTTTGTGCTTCACGTTGATAATGCAATGATAAGGATATCTAACCGAGCTAGGAAACAATATGCTCAAGAAGCAAGGGCAAAACCCCATATCATCAAGTTCTCGACCATTGAGAAAAAGATAAAGTTAGAACCTCAGATCCAATTTTTTGAATTGGATCTCATTGGGATACATTGTCTCCGCAGCGACGCTATTGTCATCTCACTCAAAATCGCTAACTTTGAGATCAAAAGGGTTCTCATGGATACTGGAAGTTCCATCAACGTATTATTCTACGAACCCTTCAAACATATGAAGCTCAACTCTAATGACATCAGAGCTGCCATTGTTGTCATGGAAGGATTCGATGGGAATCTCAGCATCCTAATAGGCAGAATTGATCTATCGACCACAATAGAAGAGGGAGACGAATAGAGGACACTGATCTTAATACAAGGTCCTAGACACTAAATCTCCCTATAATGTCATTATTGGGAGACCTTGGATCCATCAGATGGGATCAGTTACCTCAACCTTGCACCAATGCTTGAAATATGTCCACAACAACAAAGTTCTCACCATTAAGGGTTGTCAGCCCACTACCCGGAGATGTCATGCCCTCGTACTAAAAGAAAAGCCCTCCAAATAGTAATTATAGTACTCTCATTAAAGGGAAGGTTCATCATTTTCCAACCTTCATGAGGAAGAAAAATGTCCTTCTAAAATTAACGAGCTACTAAGTCCTAGAGGAAGGGACAACGCAGTCAAACCAATGATAGAGCCCATCAAAGTGCTCATCAACATTGAAAGGGAGAGAAAGTATGTACAAATTGGCTCAGCCCTGTCTCCTTCCAAGCAAGAGGATATTGTTAAATTTCTAAAAGACAACCTTTTGGTATTTGCTTAGGAAACTAGAGATATGGAGGGAATAGATCCTGATTTCATCTCTCACAAGCTGATGACAAATCCAAACCATCCCCCAGTAAGATAAAAAAAGGTTAACATTTGCCCCTGAATGTAATAAAATCATCAATGAAGAGGTCCAGAGGTTGCTAAATGTTGGAATGATAAGATAAGTGTTCTACCCAAAATGGCTTGCCAATACAGTTCTTGTAAAAAAGAAAAATGGCTAGTGGAGGGTTTGCGTTGACTATATCGACCTAAATAAAGCTTGTCCCAATGACAACTTTCCTCTTCCCAGAATTGATAAACTTGTTAATGCCATGGCAAGTCACAAACTTATGAGTTTCATGGATGCTTACTCTAGATACAATTAAATTCAAATGTATCCTCCAAAGTAGGAGAAAACAACCTTCATATCATAACGAGGTCTCTATTGTTATAGAGTGATGCCGTTCGGTTTAAAAAATGTTGGTGCTATGTACCAGAGGCTCGTAAAAAAAATGTTTAGCCCTTAGATTGGGAATACAATGGACGTTTACATCAACAATATGCTTGTTAAAAGTGTTTAAAAAGGTGACCACATCCAGCACTTAAGCCAGACGTTCAACATCTCGAGGAAACACAAAATGAAGCTTAACCCTTTAAAATGTACCTTTGGGATCACAGAAGAAAAATTCTTGGGTTTTCTAGTTTCCCAAAGAGGAATTGAGGCAGATCCCTCCCTAGACCAAAGCTCTAATTGAATTAGAATCACCTAAAACCAAGAAAGATATCCAAGGCTTGAATGGAAGGATAGCAGCATTGAATAGGTTTATCTTTAAATTCACAGATCGGTGCCTCTCGTTCTTTATAGCCTTGAGGGGGAGTAAGACCCTAGAATGGACCTCTGTATGCGAAGAAGCCTGCCAACAACTCAAGCGATAGCCTCCCCTAAACTCTTTTCAAAATCAGTACCAAGGGAAAAACTACTCCTGTACTTAGCTATATCAGAAAGTGCCATCAGCTCCATGTTAGTCAGGAAAGACAAGGAAACTCAAAGGCCTATCTTTTACGTCAGTGTCACGCCCCGAATTTCTGCAAACCCGAGGCGCGACTGACGAGACAGAAAATAAAATAAATAAAGGACAAATGTAAATAAATTCACTAAACAAGCATCCATTCCCATCAATACATAAAATAACATAAAATACATTTCACAACTGCATTGTTCATAGGTCATTCAGGCTTAAGCCCTTACATTACAAAACATAAGTCCCATGGACCAAAAATATACCAAGTGCTTCACGCTATCAAGGTATCATTGAGTCTCAAGTAGCTGGAGTATCCTCATCTGAAAAATGTTGCCCACGAATGGGTCAGCTCAACTGCTGGTATGATGAAGTGCTAATGCAAGAAATAAAGCTAAGGCGTGGCATGTGCAAAGTGTACATTTATATCTAAATGTCATTCAAAGCATCGCAGTAATATATGAGTGGTATGCATGACGCACCCATGCACAACTCTATGCCACACCCATGTCTCATTTACGGGTACTCCCCGATGGCATCGAAGTACCAATGCAATGGCCAATTTTGGGTTTTTTACCACAGGATCTACACCCTCATAATGCATAGCACCACGTGCTTAACTCACGCCATGTTCTCAAGGATTCACCATATGCCAATATGCTAATGTAATCTCAATGAACATGGTTTTCAATAATATAGCATGCTCGGACAATAACATATAAATCAACAGTCAGTTCCATATGTATACATATCTCATGTGTCCATATATCATAGTTCACGTTCTTCACTTTACTAAACTCTCAAAGAACGCAAGTAACACATAAACATGTGAACAACCAACTTCAAATTATCAAGTAAACACATTCCAAATAAACACATAAATCATTTTAGTCATTCACAAAATATTCCTAACTTAACTTCATTTCTAACATTAGCAAAACACCATACCTGACGGGTTAGTCACAACCCAAGTAAACTACGCTCGTAATGTAGTGGCTAGTAGTGAGAATGTGGAAGGATCAGGCTGCCTTCTCCTTTCCTTTTCGTGTCCCTAAAATCATAACAAGTGACGTAGTTCATTTGTTTCCTAAATGATGCTATTCAACAAATTTTATGTCTTTATTTTATAAGTTTCTATTCTGCTAAATTAAACTCTGCTATTGAGTCTAGGACGTCGAAGAAAATAAGTTTAGGTTTTCGTAGAACTCAATTCGGATATCTGGGTTCAAAAGGGCAAAACAGTCATTTTGCACTTTTCACGGGTCCTTACATTTTGTGACCTTTTTTCACAAATCGGACTTCATGGTTGAGTCCGGAATGCTCGAAATAATAAAGTTTCACTATTTGTTTACTTAATTCGGAGTTCGTTTGACTGTACTTCAATTCAGGGGCATTTTGGTAATTTTAAAGGTTGCCTACGGGTCTTTTATTTTTTGGGACCCCGTCTGGTAAAACGGACCTCACCATTGGTCTCAGAATGGTCGAGATAGTCAAAATACACTAATGACGTGTCCCATTTGGACTCCGGGTTATTTTTGAATATTTAAATAATTAAATTAATTTAATTAACTAATTAGTTAATTAATTTAATTAATATTTAATTAATATTTTATTCTGGTGGGTCAAATTATAATAACTAACAGTTGGGGGGTCAGTTTGTAAATTCCGAAAGTCTTGGGTCAAAGTTAATTCCCAAAAAGTCCAAGGGTTAATTTGTAAATTCTAATTCTCCTATTCTCAATTCGGTTACCCAAACAGGGATTAGTCCAGAACAGGGATAGGATATCCCTGTTCCTGTTTTAATTTCAATTTTCAATTTCTTACACCCGTAGCCAAACAGCCCCTTTCATCTTTTAATTTAAAACAACAGGGCAACACGTGGCAGGGGCAGATCGCCCAAGCCCGACCCGAACCCGAACCGGACCCGACTCGACCCGAACAGTCCCCCTTCTTCCCCGTTTTTTCGGCGAGACACCAGTAGGGTTCCGGTGCCTTCTCCAGTGCCAATGACCTTTTTCCGACGGATTTTTCCAGTTTTAAAAATGCTATATTTTTCCATTTTTTCTATAAATTCCATATCCAACCTTCATTTTTGGTTTGGGTCACTCAAACGCCACGAATAGAGGGTCAAAGTGCCATGGCCGAATCTCCGGCCAACTTTTCTTTTTGGTTTCTACGTCTATTCTTTTACTGTTTTTGGCCCAAACAACTCCCTTTAGCTTTCTGCACCTAAGAGGGTTATTTTACTCCCATTTAAACCAAGTTCTACACATAAAATGTCAAGACCCAACACCCCATGACCGTGACCTGCAACTGGGAAGTTCTCCCTCTCCCCTCAACCATTTCTTTCATTTTTCTTGCAGTGTGTTCCATATTTCATATGCTATAAGGCCCTGCCATTAAATCTAACTATCGTGCTTTAAAAAAAATAAAACAGAAGCTAAGCTACTTACCCCAGTTTCTGATTTCTCCCTGTTATAGCTCCTCCCCTCTTCCGTTCTCCTCTTGGGTCACCTCTCGAGCTTCCTCTCCGTTCTCACAGTCCCCTCTCAGCCTCTCCCTTGCCCACGGTTTCTCTTTTCTTTCTTTCCTTCTAACCGAGACATATACAATCACACACTTCCACTCTCTCACATCACCCCCTGCACAGCCCCTTTCCTTGACCCTTCTCCCCTCTGCTCAGCCACCTTTCTCTTCCCCAATGCAGCTTTGCATTAAATGCAAAGCTGCCCTATATATACCTATATATATATACCACTCATTACACACACACACACACTACACACACACACTTACACGACACCACACACACACACGGTCTGTCACTAACACACACACACCAGACCTGTTGCACACACACACAGTGCACACATGCACTATTATATATATACATATGCACATACACATACATGTAATGTCCCACACATATACACACCATATATATACATAACATCCATACATCCTTATACACATGTTAATATTAATAATAATAATAATAATAATAATGATAATGATAAAAACAAACAATAAAAAAATATATATTTTTTTTTCATGTCATTACATCCTTCCCTCCTTAAAGAAATTTCGTCCCGAAATTTAAAATAACATAAAATAAAAGAAAATACATCACTGATCAAACAACTCGGGGTACCTAGCTCGAACCTCGGCCTCACGCTCCCAAGTAGCCTCCTCGACCTTACGCTGGCTCCGAAGAACCCTGGCTAAAAGGGATGGTGTTGCTCTACAAAACCTAGTCCCTCGCGCCCAATATTTCTACAGGCCTCTCTTCCTAAGGAACATCACCTACTGTAAGATCAACCCGATCTAGCACATGTGAAGGGTTAGGTTCGTACTTTCCCGGCACCGATACATGGAAGACATCATGAACTCCAAATAACTGTGGCGATAACGCCAACTCATAGGTTACCTCTCCAATATTTTATCAATCAAGATCTTGTAATGATTTTTTTTTTTTATAATGCTCATGTTGAGTTCTCGATTTATCAAGAAAGTCTGTCAATCATATGGGACTTATCACATTAGTTTCAAATCTAACTTAATTTAGTCATAATATAATCAACACTATCATAAGCCATTCTACTCATCAGATTCATCTTCTAGTCATTTCATCACGAGTCCTCAATTTGAGTTTTTCAACTCATAATTTCACAATCATCACAAGACATATCGTCTAACCGTCCTTATAGAGAATTCATCCCCCTTGCAATAGTAATTTCCCAGGTGTATCATCAGAATGTCCCAAATTAATTCTTTACCGTTAATGTCCACTCGTCATGTAAAGTTATGACTATAATCTATCGTCCATCAACTAGAAAAAATAAAACAAGCATGTGCCGGTCTTATTAACAAATGACTTCTATCCTCGAGGAAATATAATAGAAAAACTTCACCTTTTAAAGATCGATCCAGCCATCATGGGTCGCAATAGGAAATAGTCATACAAATTTTCTTAGCACTTTCATACTCCACAAAAATCAAAAGCCATCAAATGTACTATTATAATTTTCAATAATTAACCTCAGCTCAGTATGCATATCTATTAGTCACTCCATCCTCGAGACATGCTAACCTCAAGTAATCTTATATTCTAGGATTATCTGTCAATATTGGTAGTCAATCCTAACTCAATATCAATAATAATCCACCATTTTTGTTCACAATTCCTTGGATTTCCACAAGATCATTCAATTTTCAAATTAAAGTCTCCATTCCCAATTTACATGTTAAACAAATTTTTGAAATTTTACTCACCACAAGTCTGACCTAATCATATCATTCACAACCCATTCTCTATATCAAACAACACGATCACCATAATCCATTTACTAATAATTCAACAATCCAATTCCTCAAAGGGTAATTAAATAACTAAATAAACAATTAAAATCCCTCACTCTTTACCTCGGGTATATTTCCTACACATTCCTATATATACAAAATAACGGCAGGCGTCTATCTTTACCCTTTCTCATTAACCTTAACTATTTCACCTTAGTGTAATTCCTTTCTATTCATACTACATATTACTGAAGTTTTTCATCTTCATCTCCCTAAGCTTTCAAGTTTTTAATTTCATGCACCATCAAATGACAAAATTTAGAAAGATCAATACAAAATGCATTGTAGCATGGAGACGTGCAGCCTTACCAATGGACCATCCACCTTTCCCTCAGCCAGGCGATGTGGAATGCACTACCCCCCTCCCATTACCATCTCCCCCGTAGGCTCAGCCTCACTGGCGGGTGTGCAGTGGCGTGTAGACATCTCCACCCTCCCTGCTAGGGTCTGGTTCCGATCCCATCTGTAACGGCTCACTCCACATGGCACATCACATAATGAAATCCTCAAAACACATTGGCTCATCAACACCAATTCCTTCCAAATCCATCCAAGCATCATGACTTACCTCAATAATGCAATATTATAACAAATGAAATAATAACAAAAAATGAAAATTCTCAATGCTCACAATGACATCTCAAAGCTTTTCACACGCTTGCAAACCTTCTAACTAATCTCAAGTCAAGCCACGAAATCATCTAGTAATCAATCTCAATGTCATTCACATATCACCCGTGCCACAACGCAACTCAATAACCTATTATTCTCCCAGCACTATAATCGTCCACAGGACATCAATAATAAAATCTTAAAGTAAAGTCATCATCTCCCACCTTAGTCCATACACAACCGAGACTAATTGTCATGCATCAATAGAGACTAGCTCACGTATCCCGAACATGAAATCTAGAACAATATGTCAGGGTTCAAAGGAATCAAACAGTAGTGAAACTCTTTACCAATTTAGATCATAAACGTATATCAATTCTTACTCATAGGTATAGAAACACTCACACATGGGTACACACTTAAACATACTTTATATATGCTCCAATAATAATCAGTCTGTATATATATATATATAAAAAGCATAGTCGCAGTATTATAACAGGCACTACACTAGCATGTGTATATATATTGGATCGACAAGCAACATTTCAGTAGTTAACACTTAGTCCTCAACGGCAACATCCAAATACTAGATCTGTCCTAAGAATATTCACATGCATAAATGGTACACAACCCACCATATAGGTAACTAAGTCTATGACTAATCTTATGGATACTCAGGCTTATGGCCTACCTTATAAGTAACTAAGCTTATGGTCTATCTCATAAACAACTTGGTTTACTACATAGATATAAGCATCTAATCTCTGTCCTTTAATAACCAAGTATACTACACCTTGTACGGGTTTCACACACTAAAGCAACAAGTATTTATCTAATCACGTAATCCAGACCAGTCAAATTAAGTCGAGGTCTAACCCTTCCTACCCCACAACAAAATCCATCCTAGAAGGATCTACGAACACCCGGTAAATAAAGAAATCACCTTCCCTAGGAGTACACACCGGCAGGTTGATAGAGTCGACCAGCCATTTTAAATCCAGTTCCATCAGTTTCTTCAATCTTTCTCCCCCAAGCAAATGATGATCCTGACAGATTCTATCCCTTTTATCATCCCATCCATCAGATATTGAAGAACTTTCCCTTCCTCTCATCAGATTACTATGCAGAGTCCTTCCAATCAATCGCTTCAATTTCTACAAGCAAGGTTAAAACCCATAGCCCCCAACATAATATCAAAACTAGACACATCGAGTAGAACAAAGTCAAAAGAAAAGATGTAACTGGCTATCTCTACTGGGCATCTCTACAGATTCTTGTTAGTATCTCACTATCTCAATCGGTGAACCCTACGATGGTGGAACAAGGCAGACATCGCGAGCCCCAGAATAAAGTAAAATCTCCCGAGTGTAATATTTACTATTTAGACCCAGACAATACAATCATCTGTAACTTTATCCAAACCAATCAGACTCATTCATAATTGCCCATGTATCTCTAAGTGATAAGTAAAAACCACCATTCACTCCTAAGTCACATAACCAAGTTAGCTCTCGAGTTCTAGTGCCCCAACCTCGATATTTTCACTCCAAGTATGTTCGCACAATCCCATCTTAACCACACGATTCACATTCAAGGAATTCATATAACCCAACTTTTAACTCGATACACAATTTCCTCCAAACAACAATCAATGCTTACTCCTCATTCAATCATAATTCTAATGTCAACTTTATAAACCAAGTTAGAACTAACCCCTCAGTTGGCCCAATTTATACAACTCATTATTCTCACAAAACCTACATTCATAAGTTCATTTAATCAATTTATTATCCTCACAACAATTAGTATCGATCATCTTATAGGAATACGCAAGTCAATAGCATCCATCACTAGGTCACTTCCTCTGACCACCACAAAATAACATATTCCCTAAAAAAAAAATCATTTCAATCCCCCAACTTTTAGATTCACATCACTTGAATTTATCAATACCCATCCTACGCACAAAATCAAAACTCAATTACATCACAACCCAGATCAACCCACATCCATAGTCCCAAACCATTCATGTTGATAAAATTCTCCTAAGACAAGAGATTATTAATCATTACTTGATAATCTTGTAATTCCCGTAGATCTACTTGCTTAATCATAAGTTATAAAGTTCACGTCAATCACTTCCACCCATCGTTCACAATAACAATTAACAAGTTCTCACCCAACTTAAATGTAGTCTTTTGTCAGAAAATTCATTTAAACAATACAGTATGCACACACCCATAGCATTCTTCTATAATGCTACATGATATCCCTAAGACAAAACAAGCATCATCTATCACCCTTGTAAACATATACTAAATCACATACGATCATGCCAATATACACATTGCCCACATAATGCATCTCACTACCCCAAATCATGTAATCATGCCTCAAAGTATAATTTCAACTAACACATAATCACCCCATTTATGTTTCTAGTATGGATAATCACATCACACACAAGGTCTCATCACATTGAATCACATAGGCATGCATCACAGTATAGCATCGATCGACATGTAATTTCAACAAATCATGCTTCAAGTGTATAAAACCACATAGCACACAAGATCCTATCACATGCTGCTAAAGGTTCACACTAAGTCTCATTCCTTTCTCTAGGGTCTCATGGTGTTAAACAACACCTATTATCACTAAGTATTCTCAAAACTAGAACTCTTAAGACTAAGCTGTCAGAATCCACCCAATACATAAGGTTCACACAAATTTCAAATCAAGCCTCAGTAATCCCATTGTGTTTAACAACACCCCACAGTCTCTAGGTTTTCGAACCTATGCTCTGATACCACGTTGTCACGCCCCGAATTTCTGCAAACCCGAGGCGTGACTGACGAGACAGAAAATAAAATAAATAAAGGACAAATATAAATAAATTCACTAAACAAGCATCCATTCCCATCAATACATAAAATAACGTAAAATACATTTCACAACTGCATTGTTCATAGGTCATTCGGGCTTAAGCCCTTACATTACAAAACATAAGTCCCATGGACCAAAAATATATCAACTGCTTCACCCTATCAAGGTATCATTGAGTCTCAAGTAGCTGGAGTATCCTCATCTGAAAAATGTTGCCCACGAATGGGTCAGCTCAACTGCTGGTATGGTGTTTTGCTAATGTTAGAAATGAAGTTAAGTTAGGAATATTTTGTGAATGACTAGAATGATTTATGTGTTTATTTGGAATGTGTTTACTTGATAATTTGAAGTTGGTTGTTCACATGTTTATGTGTTACTTGCGTTCTTTGAGAGTTTAGTAAAGTGAAGAACATGAACTATGATATATGGACACATGAGATATGCATACATATGAAACTGACTGATGATTTATGTGTTATTGTCCGAGCATGCTATATTACTGAAAACCATGTTCATTGAGATTACATTAGCATATTGGCATATGGTGAATCCTTGAGAACATGGCGTGAGTTGAGCACGTGGTGCTATGCATTATGAGGGTGTAGATCCTGTGGTGAAAAACCCAAAATTGGCCATTGCATTGGTACTTCGATGCCATCAGGGAGTACCCGTAAATGAGACATGGGTGTGGCATAGAGTTGTGCATGGGTGCATCATGCATACCACTCATATATTACTGCGATGCTTTGAATGACATTTAGATATAAATGTACACTTTGCACATGCCACGCCTTAGCTTTATTTCTTGTATTAGCACTACATTATACCAGCAGTTGAGCTGACCCATTCGTGGGACCAACATTACAGATGAGGACGCCCCAGCTACATGAGTTTCAGTAATGCTTTATAGAGGAGAGTGCTTGGAGATGTTTGGCCCTTGGGGCATCTTTTGCGATGTAAGGGCTTAAGCCCGAATGACCATGCAAACGATGTATTCATGGGATGTACTTTATGTTATTTCATGTATTGATGGGAATGGATGCATGTTTAGTGAATTTATTTACATTTGTCCTTTTATTTATTTTATTTTCTGTCTCGTCAGTCGCGCCTCGGGTTTACAGACACCGAGACGAGGTACTCCAAAATTTGAAAAACTGGCCTTAACCTTGGTAATATCCGCTTGGAAGCTTAGACCATACTTTGAAGCTCATCCTATCATAATCCCTACATCATATCCTTTAAAATCAGTCCTACATAAACCTGAAGTTTCGGGACGACTGGTCAAATGGTCAATAAAATTGAGAGAATTTGACATATCCTATGTGTCACGGACTGCTATGAAAGGCCAAGTATTAGCAGACTTTGTAGTAGAGTTCACTAGAACACTCCATTCAAAAGCTTAAACCACTACGGACACTTCGGTATGACTACTTTACACTGATGGTTCGTCTACTGACAAGGGCTCTGGAGTGGGTGCAATACTTCAGTTCCCTAATGGGATTGTAACCGAAAAAGTCGCTAGCTTGAGATTCAGAGCCTCTAACAATGAAGCCGAGTATAAAGCACTTATCCTTTGGATGAAATTGTCCCTAGAGTGCGAAACTTTAGATCTTAACGCATTCTTTGACTCTCAGCTTGTGGTGAGTCAAGTTCTAGGAGAATTTTTCATCAAGGATAATAGAATAATCAGATATTCAGAGCTAATGGAATCGCTAAAGCAACCTTTCTACAAATTCACTATTTAAAAGATTGAAAGAAACCAAAAGTCCAACGTTGACACTTTAGCAAATATGGTGTCACGACCCGAAACCCACCCTATGCGAATTTCGTGTCGCGGGGCCGACCCTAAGGCCGTCCCTACCTTTTCCATTCCTGTATCATAGTACTAATATGCAAAGTACTAAATTCTTAAAACAATAACAACGGAAGTTTATCACTACAATAGTCAGCGGAAGTCTTAACATACATCATATGGTTTTACAGTACCAAGTCAAAACTAAACATAACCAGCACCCGTGGGTGGTGAATACATGGGAGAATTAAAAGATAGTCTAATACAATTCTTCAAAATATCCTCCTATGCTTCCAGACTCCTATTGGGGTCTTGCGGTGTCATTACCTGAAAAGGGGTAAGTAGGGTGGAATGAGCTACAAGAGCCCAGCAAGTAAATACAGATCTCCGACACTGGTATCGAGGATCATAAAAGAATATGAATCCAAGACTAAGAATATGATAGCCAATCATAAAAAAAATAAGATGCTATGATAGCCAATGGAACAATTGTCATGATGGCAAATGAACAGTGGAATCACAATGTGTAATCAGTAGGAATGGCATAACAATGTCCTGAAATTCTCGACGATAATATAATAACAAGAAGTACTGCCAGTATAATTGATCACAATAATCAATAAAGGAATATCTCGCAATACAAGATAATCACAAGAATAATGTAATTCAACAATTATAGTTGAGCAATTGTGTAAGAGATGCTTTTATTCTATGTCAGGGCTTAGCACGCCCTCGGTCCTTGGGGGCCCGGTTTACCCCCTTCAGTGCATTCCAATGTATGGCCACATGTCCGTTCACGGACTCGACCCGAAGGTCTTCAGTGTATTTAAAAGCATCGGATGGATATTGTGACTGAGCACAAATCCAGTATACATAAACATTTCATGATCATAAATGATTCCATAGAAGTATATAAAAATGGAATATCATCATTTCAATGGAAATATAACAATAGGCATTTCAAAGCACGGTTCAACATGATAACAATAGTACAACAATAAATCAATGTCCACCAGATAGAACAATATCACATTGTGGAGACAATAACATCAGATACGCTCAGGAGTACAAGTTTGGCAGTAAAAGAATGAACTTGGCTTGATAACACCACATGGAAGAGAAAGGGTATCTACGTACCTCTAATGAAATCTTAGCTTAGAAATTCGTGAGTGGGCCCTTCCCCTTCAAGTTCCCTATATATCAATAAACGTGTTTCAGAATAAATGTTTATTCATCAATCTTACGTCTCGTCATCTTAAGTATGTCAAATGCCAATTTAGACTTCACCATTGAGTCCATAGGGTTCGGAATAATAAAAATTCACTAGTTCTTTAATTTAATCGGAGTCCATTTGACTCACTTATGAAGCAGGGGTATTTTGGTCATTTTTACAAGTTGTAACTTTTCGGGACTCCGTCTCGTGAAACGGACCTTACCATTGGACTCAGAGCATCCGAGATAATAAAAATTGACTAATCATTTACCTTATTTGGACCTCGTTTGACCCACTTTTGAGTCAGGGGTATTTTTGTAAAATTAACATTTAATTAATTTTTCTTTTTGGGCCTTATTGTAATTATTCAAAACATTTGGGGCCGGTTCATAAATTCCATAAGCTGCGGTCTGAACCAGTTGGTTCAGACCCCAAAACCCTAAACCGGTCAGCCTTTCTTCTGAACCAAACGGTTCAGTTTCATTCAAGAACCGGAATACAATAACCCAATTCCCTATCCCTATCCATGGTTCGGTTAACCCCTAAACCCCATCTCTATTTATTGTCTCTGCAACCAAACAGCCCAATTGATTTTAATTTTACATTCAAAACGACATAGCATCACTGCCCCTAATCACTTTCGGTCGGGTCCCGACCCGGTCCGACCCAAACCCGGTCCCGTTATGACCCGAAGAAGCCCCCGACTATCCGGTCGTCTTCTCCGGTTGGTTTTCCGACCACGGTCGCCGGAACAATGTAATTCCTCACGGATCTTCATGGTTTTACGTCCAAAATTCACTGTTTTTCTTCCCAATGAAATCTAAGATTGCAAGGAATATTTTAGGACCGTTTTTAACCTCCAACCTCATCGGTTTCATGCACCCATTCCCAGTTTCCGGCGTTGCACCGGTGAGGGAATAACCGGCCATAAAATGGCCATTTCTTGACCATTTAATCTAATTCAAAGTGTTTTGAGATCCTGGGGTAATTTCCTATGCATATTATGGTTCAATTTTCCATTTAGGTTCACCTATTTTAAATCACCATTTCTAACCGAAACTCAATTTCTTTCTTTTTCTTTTGTTTTTCCTTCTTTGTTTCAGATCCTACTATTCCAGTAAGCAATTCTATAATTATACAAAGTGAATTTAAAGAACAAAGGCGCAGGGGTTTACCTGTTCTCAAGCAACTGCTATACCTCAATTTTCAGCTTTCTCTCTCTATCTCTAAGTCTGATTCTATTTTTTTCTCTCTTCAATTACCTTCTTTATTCCTTAACCGACCCTCAGTCGGTGGCCCTTGCCACCTGTAGCTGCGGTGGCAGCATACCCGAGCACCCAAGACACCTCACCAACTTTTCTTATATATATATATACATATATATATATATATACATATTATTCAATTTACCATATATATATTTATATAGCCGTACTCAAATTATATATATATATATGTATTCATGAGATCACTTCAATACATTATTATGCATACATATTCATATATACATATCCATTTAATTATGCAACATAACTTAAAACAGTTCGGGTTTTATTATTGTATCGACTTACCTCGATATTTGTGCCGTACCACGGGTCGGGGTATTACATATGGCCTCCCATCTCAAGCCAGAAAAGGACTATCACGACTCGAAACTCACCCTATGCGGATCTCGTGTCGTGGGGCCAACCCAATGGCCGTCTCTAATTTTTTCATTCTTAACATCAATGACAACAATAAATAATGTAACAAAGTGCGGAAGCCTTATTACAAATATTGTTCAAAGACTGAAATTAAAACTGACAAGATAATAAACTAAACATGAACCACTCTTAGGTGGTGAGTACATGGGAGAGACTATGTCATTCTATTGTGCTCCACAACTGTCTCCCTACGCTCCTGACCTCCTACTATGGTTTCGTAACATTCTCACTTGAAAAATATAATGAATGGGATGAGCTAACAAACCTCAGTAAGTAAAAGCCTATCTCAAATACGGGTTAGGGATTACATAGGAGGACATGAATTCAAGGTAACATGATAGCCAGTCATGACAACGATTGCAGTTAACAGTAAAATGCCACAAGGCCAATGAACAGTAAAGCCCAATAACAAGTGTGAGTAATAGTGTAGCATGGATATGGATAAAACACAATGATCACAATCAACATGAATATTGCCACAATAAAACGGTCACAGTCAAGTCCAATTAATGAGTGAACAGTCAACATTTTAATGCACACAAAATACCCTCATAACTCCCTAGGTAAGAACACCCCCATCACCATGTGTCCGATCATGGATTCGACCTGTAGGTCCAGTCAATCGATAAAAATACCCCCATCACCATTTGTCCATTTACAGTCTTGACATTCAATTATAAACCAAGATTCTATCGTGTATAAGGTATGAAATAACATGACATGCATATAATGATAGACATTAGTACAATGAATCAAATCATGAGATATCAGTTACTAGGCCTCCACCGGATAGGACAATATCAATGGTGGGAACAATAACAGTAGATACATACATGAGTATAAGTTTTGGCATTAATAGAAAGATCGTGGCTTGGAAAACCACGTATAAGAGATAGAAATCCACTTACCTTATCAGTGTCCTAGTATGCCGTGACTTTCTCCTTTCCTTTTGACTTACCTATACATCAATAAACACATTTCAACTTTCATGTCATTTATCGAATTTATGCCTCGCTACTCTAAATTTCTCTTTTACTAATTTATGCTCTTACGATTTCCGATTTAAACTTAATTTACCCAAGGGCAAAATGGTCATTTACATGTCTCTATTTTTTAGGTTCTATTTTCACAATTTGGACTTCACCGTTGAGTCCCATAGGTTGGAAATAATAAAAACTCACTATTTATTTAACTCAATCGGAGTCCGTTTGACTCACCTTCGACGTAGGGGCATTTTGGCATTCTACGGGTATTTTATTTTTTGGGACTCTGTCTCGTGAAACAAACCTCACCATTAAATCCAAAAGGTCAAAAACAGTAAGTTTTCATTATTCATTCGACTAATTCACGCATCGGACTTTAATTTAAACTAATTTATTAAATTAATTAAGTGTAGCTAATACATATATATTTGAGCCCAAACAAACCACCTGTGCCTTACTGGCATAGTGGTCCAAACTTCTCACCCTTTCCTCCTTGGTCACAGGCTCAAGTCACTGCCCATACAATTTTTTTTCATTTCCTGTACAATTGTCAATTGTAAGCCAAACAATGGATAGCTTCTCCTTTCCAACCAAACACCCCCCAAACTCAAATTTAACACTTGACCCATAAAGTAACAGTGTTGGGTAGCCCTCTGCATGGGTGGGTTGGGTCAGACCCGACCCGGTTTGGCCCAAAATTAAGAACAAAAACTCAGCAACGCAGCTTCTTCCCACGCGTGGCTGTTGGTCTTCTCTGTCAACGGCGACTCGCCAGCGACAGATTTTCTTGCATTTTTCAGTGAGGTTCATACCTACAGGTCATGGGCAACTCAAATCTACCCTCAGTTTTTCGATCGAAGTGTCGGATCTCCCCTAAAACAGGGAAAATCGCAGCTCCACCAGAGTTGTGCGATTTTCCGGCCAGCCCCGTTTCCTTCCATTTTCCCACCTTTTTCTTCACCATTTTGATCCAATTTTGATCCTATGAATTTCCTACACCTAAGAGGATAATTTCCCCATGATTTAAACAAAATTTCATCCTCAAAATCACTCAAACCAATTCAATTTTCAAAACCTGCACATGTTGATTTCTATCTCATTTCTAACCCATTTTCCTTCAATTTTTTTTTTAAAATGATCCTCTTTCCATGCTCCTAAAGACCCTACATTCAAATCTATACTTTGTGCTCAAAATTTTAAAAATAGAAAATTAGATCTTACCCTTTTTTTTTCTGAGTTTTCCTCGAGTTTTGTGCCTCTACTTTCTTCCTTATGCTTTCCTACGCCCGGCCAGCTTCTTCTTTCCTTATTCTTCCTTTTTCTTTTCTTCCTACTTTGGTGCTGCACCACTGCTGCTCCATTCTTCTCTGTTTTTTTTTTCTTCTTCTTCTTCTTCTTTTTTTTTTCCTTCGGTTCCTCACATATGCATTTTGTGTGTTTTTTTTTTCTTGTCACTTCCTTACGCTGGCATGCTTTAAATTGATAATGCCCCCTTCTTTATTTCTCCCTTTTTTCCTCTTTCTTTCTCCCTCATTGCCTTTTCACTTTCCCTGTGCCTAACCCCCACTTGTCTTCTTTCTTTTCACCGTTCAGTTACATATTGTAACTGCTTTACATTTATACACTTACATATGTATCCTTATATATTTATACCTATATATAAATATATATATATATATATATATATATATATATATATATTTCACATTCCAATTTTTTTAATATTTATTTCTTTCAATTCTTATGTTATTTTTATTTTATTTTATCTTTTATTTTATTTTTCTTTTTATTTATTTATTTATTTATTTTTATCATTTTATATATATATATATATATATATATATATTTTTTTTTCCTTTTTCCTTTATCGCTATTCTTTTGCCCTGGCTTGTTCGGGCTTCACCCGGGTATCCTCCGTACATTCGAAACAAATTTCAAATCCAAACTCGTCCATTCCTATCGACTCAGTTTTACACGGTTCGCTTGGTTATAATTTGGGTCGGGGTATTACATTCTACTGCCCTTAAATTGAGTTTTGTTCCCAAAACTCGAATGTTCACAATCTAAGAAAACTCTGTTACCTCATCATGCCAATTTTATCTTCATAATTTCCTTCGTAACCTGTCTCTTGGACTTATCTCTAGTATTCAGATACTATATTCTTAGGTAGAAAGATTTCTTTATATAGGGTTCACAGTTCTTTTGTATTTCTCTTTGTTTTATTTCAATAGCGAATTTGAAAGTCAAGGGTTTGACCTTTTAACTTCCTCAAGACTTTTAACTCATTGTCTCCAAATTTTAGTATTAACATCCCCAAGCGTATCTCTTTAGTTCTCAGATCTATGGCTAGGGATCTATTACTTTTATTACTCACCCTGAGTCATCTTTTCAGTTACTTGACTATTTCCTCTTGTTACCAACATCTTGACTAGTTCCATGTCTAGTCGTTATATTCATCTCATTTGGTACTAGGTCATGATTGCTTTACTAATCATGGTCTGTCAACTTCCGTTGGCATCATATGGTGCATCATGTGCCAGGTAAGGGTATCTAGTACCTTGATCTTTTCTTTTAGATCTGTTTCTTTGATGGTGGTCATAGGAAGTCAACGGTGTAACTAACCTACACCACTTCTATGGTTAGAGTGTCTTGGGTTTGTCATTCAAGTACTTTAAGTTTTACTAGGGACAGAGTATCGCACTCCCTTTTGTTTTCGTGAGCATCTTTTGGTTCGTGTTGGGACAATTTACTCGTATTTTCTTTGTATTACCATATTTATTCCCTGCTCAGGTGCCCTCAAATTTATTTGAACTTTTCATTTGTGATTTCTCAATCAGATGTTCATTCCTTGCTGAGTTATCAATCCTCTTTTCATTTCATTTTGTATTATTCTTTGACGTTCTTGTCTTTGTTTTCAGATTCGTGCGTATCCTTTTATGTTTTAGATAGATTGAGAAGATAAGTTCCTCCATTTTTTCCATATTATAGATGGGTGCTTCTCACAATTGCTCTTTTCACAGGTGTTGATTCCTCATCCCTTCATAGATTAAGGTATGGTACATTTACGTATAAAATTTTAGGGTAGTCTTTTACCCCAGTCACAGATTCTTCATGTGACAGTCTACTCCGAAAGCATTCGTAATGGTGTTATCATGTTTTACCTTAAATTTTTCACATGATCAGTTCAAATCTCAAACTTTTATGATTTTTAAATTTTATAATCATTATTTTGGTTTTACTTACCTTTGCTCAGAAAAGTTTGTTCAACTGTCTCATTTCTTAGACTTGCCATCATATTCAGTTTTGCATTATATGTTACATTTCTCTCCCCAGTCGTTATGCAACTTTTTCAAATTTGTTCTTTCAAGAAGTTATTCAACCGTATAGGGAATTCCTTGTACATTCCATGACTTCATATCATATTTCAGGGTTGTTCACATCAATTAGTCATCCCATCATTTTATCGTTTCATTTGGCATTCAAAGTTAATCAAGATTATGTCAAGTTTTTCCCACCATAGAATTTGTCAACTTCCTTAGTTTCACAAATGTAGTTATTCTTAGTTCCTACCTCAATCTTAATTATTTTCGTAGCTGAAAGAATTATGTATCACTTTAGTACAGTCGTTGTCCTCACTAGTTTCCTAAACATTATGCAATTGCTAGGTCACGTAAATCCTTAAAGTCATTCAGCGTCATCAATCATTTATCTTTTGAAATAGATTCAGCTAACTCAAGAAAGCACAACCCACAATTAGGTCCTATTTTTACCTAGGTCAATAAGATATATTGAATTTTTCCAATGATCATTTATCACATGTCAATCTTCTTTTAGGATCATCACATTTCATAAATGTTCACTTGATAGTCTCATTTAATCAGTATCTGTCTACCAATAATTCATTTGTCTTTACCCTATATGACTCACTCAAGAATCCTCTTAATTTTGATAAATCCCTCGACTTTCCAAGATTTCATAATCCCAACTCTATTTCACCTCATATCTTCCAAAAGAACATTAACCATTGCCCTTGCTCAATGATAGTTTCCCCCAATTCATTGATCAATTCGTAGTCTAATAACTTAAGAGTTGTCAACCTCGACACGGGTACAACTCTTCCCCAGAATCCTTAACCTTTGCCTTTAAGCATACTACTTTCTCCCAACTGTCACCATTCATTTGATCATCTCAATCATCCAAGGAACATCAAAGTCAGTCATAGCATAATTTTTCCCAAAGACTGTTAACCTTAGTATTTAATCAAACTATCGTCTTCCAAAAGTCACCAATCATTTAACTATTTAAATCATCAGATTCTTAGTTCTTTACGGGTATCTAGTCGGTTAAAAATACCGTGTACTTACGTTCTATACTTCATATGCTCTATGTATATCTTTTATGAATAATGATTTCCTCGCAGTGCCTTAAAATCACATATTATCTAAATTTCATGGTTCTCTAAATGGTTTGCTACCAGTTCAGTCTTTACGATCATTTAGATCACATTGATCTCTAACAGTTACTTAAGATCGTTTATCATTTACTTCATTTAACTTGATGGGGTATTGACTACAATCAGATCACACCTTATCTTGGATCACAAGATTCATAGACTTCTTCCTAATATTCATTCATCATGTGTCAGCCTATTTCCAAAATCATCACATTTTATAAGATCACTTTTGACAATCTAGCTCGTTTAGTAACTGTCTTCAAGACTCTACTCTATCAAGGTCTACTTATGACTTACTCAAGAATTTTTACATTTATGGTACATCATTAATTTACTTAGAGCATCAACTTCTCCTATAATTATCCATTAAGTTTCCTTCAAACTATCTCTCATTCAAGCTTCATTTATTTATCTATGACATTTATCGAAATCTACTCTAGTATCTTCAGTGTCATTCCTTGAAAATCCTCATCGTTTATTTTTAAAACATACTACTATTTCCTTAAAGGTCATTAATTACTTAATCATCTCAATTGTTCAAGGATCATCAATTTCCATCATAACATATAGTCTTTTCCCCCGATATATAGTATTCATCAATAATAAATCTCTCGATAGTATTAAAATAGTTAACATGTAACCTAGGGGTTCTGTTTCTAAGTTCAACTTAGCAGTAAATACGAAAACTATAAATCAATCCATTAATGCATACGTAAACTAACAGTAAGTATTCACATAATAGTCTATCTTAATAATGTCAATGTTATTGATCGTCAGACTTTTAGACTTTAATCGTTCTAGTACTCTATTCCTGTCTCCCATGACTTGCTAAAACCTAAAACTTTGCTCTGATACCAAGCTGTCACGACCCGAAACCCACCCTATGTGAATCTCGTGTCGCGGGGCCAACCCAATGGCTGTCCCTACTTTTTTCATTCTTAACATCAATGACAACAATAAATAATGTAACATAATCAATAAAGTGCGAAAGCCTTATTATAAATATTGTTCAAAGACTGAAATTAAAACTGACAAGACAATAAACTAAACATGAACCACTCTTAGATGGTGAGTACATGGGAGAGACTATATCATTCTATTGTGCTCCTCAACTATCTCCCTATGCTCTTGACCTCCTACTGTCACAACCCGAGACCCACCCTATGCAAATTTCGTGTCGCGCACCTGATCCGACGCTGCTTGTCGAACCAAGGGTCTCAACTTGCAACACAATCAGTGCTACTAACATACAACAACTAAAATGCGGAAGAAAATATATAAAAGCTGCATGTGATATATATATATATATATATATATAATGTTTACAAAATGCGGAATATAACATTTCTTAATACAACTGTTCATCCCCAAGACGTATATAACATGTGAGGGCTATAAGACTGTTTGTACTAAGTATTACACTTGTAACTTCAAAAGAAATGTCCACTTCTAGCTATCAGGCTCTACTGTCTGTCCTCGATATCTGTGCTTGCAAGTCAAATGTTGTGTAGTATCTGATGAGCTTTGAAAACTCAGTAAGTAATACTTCTTTACTCTGCCATGTGTACAGGTGTATATAAAGATGCTAGCTAGTCAATGAATATATAGCTCAATATCAAATGATAGAAGTCAAATGATAAGGAAATGAAATCTGTTCTGCTAACAATATTATACTGCTACAGTCATGAGCTGTCTCAAGCATATAATTGTATACTCTCAATAAAAAGCTGTGAAATCTCATGATCATTCATAATAAAATAATATGATCAAGCTATAGAAATCAATAATAGATACTAATAACAATAAATGTGGATGCACTTTAACTTGGGGCCCGGCATACCTCTTATGATCATTTTGTTCCCTTTTTCCCCGATCTCTCAGCCAAGCACTAACCCGTCGGTTCAGTACTCGCCTCGTAGATCCCACTTTAAATGCCATTTTAATTGCCACTTTTGCTTCCATTTTCTCGACCCGTAGGTCTAGTAAGCATCAGATGGAGTTTGTGACTGAGCACAAATCCGGCTACAATATAATAAATTGAGATCATGCTAAATCCCATAAATAGTAAATGCAATAACACTATCTCAACAGCGAAAAGAAACTGTTGCCTTAACAGGCCAATGTAAGCTGGGATACTAATATCATAAGTCTTGCCCCTTAAGGCCTATATACAGAGTGTACAGAAATCATGATCAAGATATATAACAGTTAATAAACACTTTCCACAAGATAGAGCAATATCAATGTGGACTCAATAAATGTTTTGGCATGTATGGAGTACAAATAGATAATATAAGAAAAACTATTGACATGGCTGGGAATGTAACACATGCAAAGATCAGACATTTACTTACCTCTTAAACCATTTCTGTTCTTTCACAATAAAATCAAGTCACTGTTCCTTCCTCTTTGAAATCCCTATTCATCAATAGATAGTATATCTTAGTTTACCTTTTTGTAATTTATGCTATTCATAAAATTTTATGCCCTTTTACTATTAGTTTCTCTTTTACTAAAGTATACTCTACCATTAAGTCTGGGACATCGACAAAAGTCAGTTTAGGCTTTCGCGAAATTCAATTCGGACTTCGGTACCTAGAAGGGCAAATGGTCATTTTGCACTTTTTTGGGTCTTTTATTTTTGGGACCTCGTCTCACAACACAGACCTCACCATTGGTCTTAGAATGTTCGAGATAGTTAAAATACACTATTCATGTGTTTAATTTGGACATCGTTACTATAAAGGGTAGAATGGTCATTTGCACTTTCACAGGTTTTCACTTCTCGAGACCTCTTTTCACAAATCAAAATCCACCATTGAGTCCAGAATGCTTGAAATAATAAAAATCCAGTATTCTTTTATTTTAATCGAAGTTCGTTTGACTACTTTTCGCTTAGGGGCATTTTGGTAATTTTATTTATTTTTAATTAATTAAATTAATAATTAATTAATTAATTATTTTATTTTGTGGGTCCATTCATAATAACTAAAAGTTTAGGGCCGAAGCACAATTTCCATAACTTCTGGATGCAAATGAAATTTTAGAAAATCCTATCCTAACTAAGTGTAGCCAAACAATGGATATCTATGGAACAGGGATAGGATATCCCTATTCCTATTTTTTTTCCCAATTTCAATTTCTTACTCTTGTTACCAAACACTCCCAATTCAATTTAAAATCTTTTAACTTAATCAATACTGCGCCGTTTTGACATATCCATTTCTGTTTTGGTCAGGTCCTGACTCGGATCCGACCCATGACCCGAACCCAAGCCCAAACAGTCTTCTTCTTCTCCAGCAATATGCCGGTAGGGTTCCGATGAGGTGCCGTCGTCTTCTCCAATGACGGTCACCATTTTCTGATCATTTTTCGACATGAAATTTATGCAGTTTTCTTCTTCTGTCCTTCTAGATCACCATAATACAATTAGTTTTCCACAAAACCCTTTATAAGTCCACGAATATGTCTAAACCAATAACTCCAACCATAAAACCGAAATTCCAGCGAGCCATTTTTGCCATTATTCTCTAACTGTTTTGGGTTCTTTGTTTTTTCAATCATTTCCTGCACTCACGGGGACTAGTTCCCCATCATAAAATCGAAGCTTTATACTAAAAATTCATGCAACCCAATTCTATCCCTTAACCTGCAACTCACCATAACTTCCTTATCTTTTAACCATTTAACTAATTCTTTTTGCATTTTGTTCTACATTTCTTACTCTATTAAACCACATAAATCAAGCTAACTATCATGTCTTAAAATTTGAAAACATAAGTTAACTTGACATACCTATTTTTGAACTTTTTGGTGTAGTTTCTCTACTTCCTTCTTCTTCCTCTTCTTAGTTCACTCCCCGAGCTTCCTCCAATCCTAGTTTCTCTTCTGTTTTCCATCTCACGCACCACACACACACACACACACACACACACACACACATATATATATATATATATATATATATCCAAAACACCACCGCCTTAAATCTCTCTCTCTCTTTCTCTCTCTACTCTCAGCCCCTATTCTTGACCTCATTCTTCTGCTCAATTTAATTCTTCTTTTTCTCCATTCTCAGAACGCAGCTTTGCATTTATGACTATGGAGATATTTGTATATATATATATATATATATATATCATGTCACACACACACCAACACACAAACCGTCACACACACACACCCACTTGCACACACTGATATACTTGCATGCATTTGCATGCTGTACCTCTCTTTCTTTCTTTATCAGTTTTAAACACATGCATATGTATGTATATCATATACCATTTTGTACATATATACATGTACATAACTACATAATTTATACTTATTTTATACATATGTATACGCTCATATATATACGTATTTGTTAGTTTTTACGTACGTGTACATACACTGATTTTCTATAGCTTGTGCATATACATATGTGTATGCATGTATGTGTTCGCGTGCCTACACGCATTATGATGCATAGTGCTAGGTCACTCGGGTATTGCCCGACACCGACTGTAGAACTGATATTGTTCACATTCTAAAATCGTCCAGTACACGTGATATCATAATATTGAGTTTAAACAGCTCAGGTTACAACTAATAGTGCACTACCTAACCCAATCTACCTCGGTATACGTGCTAACCCGGGTTAGGGTATTACACCTACTATGGTTTTGTAGAATTCTCACCTAAAAAATATAATGACTGGGATGAGCTAACAAACTTCGGTAAGTAAAAGCCTATCTCAAATACGGGTTAGGGATTACATAAGAAGACATGAATTCAAGGTAACATGATAGCCAGTCATGACAACAATTGCTAGTTAACGGTAAAGTGCCATAAGGCCAATGAACAGCAAAGCCAAAATAACAAGTGTGAGTAGTAGTGTAGCATGGATATGGATAAAGTACAATGATCACAATCAACATGAATATTGCCTCAATAAAACGGTCACAATCAAGTCCAATTAATGAGTGAACGGTCAACATTTTAATGCACATAAAATACCCTCATAACTCCCTAGGTAAGAACACCCCCATCACCATGTGTTCGATCACGGATTCGACTTGTAAGTCCCGTAGGTCCAGTCAATCAATAAAAACACCCCCATCACCATTTGTCCATTTATAGTCTCGACATTCAATTATAAACCAAGATTCTATCGTGTATAAGGTATGAAATAACATGACATGCATACAGTGATAGGCATTATTAGTACAATGAATCAAATCATGAGATATCAGTCACTAGGCCTCCATCAAATAGGACAATATCAATGGTAGGAACAATAACAGTAGATACATACATGAGTACAAGTTTTGGCATTAATAGAAAGATCGTGGCTTGGAAAACCATGTATAAGAGATAGGAATCCACTTACCTTATCAGCGTCCTAGTATCTCGTGACTTTCTCCTTTCCTTTTGACTTGCCTATACATTAATAAACACATTTCAGCTTTCATTTCATTTTTCGAATTTATGCCTCGCTACTCTAAATATCTCTTTTACTAATTTATGCTCTTACGATTTTTGATTTGAACTTAATTTACCCAAGGGCAAAACGGTCATTTATGTATCTCTATTTTTTAGGTTCTGTTTTCACAATTTGGACTTCACCATTGAGTCCCATAGGTTTGAAATAATAAAAATCCACTATTTATTTACCTTAATCGGAGTCCATTTGACTTACCTTTGATGTAGGGGCATTTTGGTCATTTTGGCATTCTATGGGTATTTTACTTTTCGGGACTCAGTCTCATGAAACGGACCTCACCATTAACTCCATAAGGTCCAAAATAGTAAGTTTTCATTATTCATTCGACTAATTCATGCATCGGAATTTAATTTGAAATTGTTTAATTTAAACTAATTTATTAAATTAATTAAGTGTAGCTAATACATATAGTATTTGAGTCCAAACAAACCACATGTGCCTTAGTGGCACAGTTCTCCAAACTTCTCACCCTTTCCCCCTTGGTCACAGGTTCAAGTCACTTCCCATACAATTTTTTTTAATTTCCTTTTTTCATTTCCTGTGCAATTGTCAATTGTAAGCCAAACAATGGATAGCTTCTCCTTTACAACCAAACACCCCCCAAACTCAAATTTGACACTTGACCCATAAAGTAACAGTGTTGGGCAGCCCTCTGAATGGGTGGGTCGGGTTGGACCCGACCTAGTTTGGCCCAAGATCAAGAACAAAAAGTCAGCCGCACAACTTCTTCCCACGCGTGGCTGTTGGTCTTCTCTGTCAACGGTGACTCGTCAGCGACGGATTTTCTTTCATTTTTCAGTGGGGTTCATACCTACAGGTCATGGGAAACTCAAATCTACCCTCGGTTTTTTGATTGGAGTGTCGGATCTCCCCTAAAACAGGGACAACTGCAGCTCCATCGGAGCTATGCGATTTTTCGGCCATCCCCGTTTCCTTCCATTTTCCCACCTTTTTCTTCACCATTTTGATCCTATAAATTTCCTGCACCTAAGAGGATAATTTCCCCATAATTTAAACAAAATTTCATCCTCAAAATCACTCAAAACCAATTTAATTTCAAAAACCTGCATATGTTGATTTCTATCTCATTTCTAACCCGTTTTCCTTCATTTTTTTAAAAAATGATCCCTTTCCATGCTCCTAAAGACCCTATATTGAAATCTACTCTTTGTGCTCAAAATTTTAAAAATATAAAATTAGATCTTACCCCCTTTTTTGAGTTTTCCCCCAGTTTTGCGCCTCTGCTTTCTTCCCTATGCTTTCTTGCGCCCGGCCTGCTTCTTTTTTCCTTATTCTTCCTTTTTCTTTTCTTCATGCTTTGGTGCCACACCACTTTTGCTCCGTTCTTCTCTATTTTTTTTTCTTCTTCTTTTTTTTTTTTTTCTTCGGTTCCTCACATATGCGTTTTGTGTTTTTTTTTTCTCTTCACTTCCTCACGCTGGCATGCTTTAAATTGATAACTCCCCTTCCTTGATTTCTCCCTTTTTCTCTCTTTCTTTCTCCCTCATTGCCTTTTCACTTTCCCTGCGCCTAACCCCCACCCGTCTTCTTTCTTTTCACCATTCAGTTACATATTGTAACTGCTTTACATTTATACACTTACATATATATCCTTATATATTTATAGCTATATATAAATATATATATATATATATATATTTCACATTCTAATTTTTTTAATTTTTATTTCTTTCAATTTTTATTTTATCTTTTATTTTATTTTTCTTTTTATTTATTTATTTATTTATTTCTTATTATCATTTTTTTTATATATATTTTTCTTTTTTCCTTTATCGCTATTCGTTTGCCTTGGCTTATTCGGGCTTTGCCCGGGTATCCTCCGTACATTCGAAACAAATTTAAATCCAAACTCGTCCATTCCTATCGACTCAGTTTTACACGGTTCGCTTGGTTACAATTTGGGTCGGGGTATTACAGGGACTCAATGGTAAAAATCTCCTACCAAGCAAAACCTAGTACTAAGGTAATACAGTCCCTTCAAATTTCAAAACAGCCTCAGAATTGGATGACTCCCATTATCTAGTATCTAAAGGAAGGATTGCTTCTAGAGGAAAAGAATCATGCTAGGAGAATTTGAATTAGGACAGCTCGGTATTTAATCTTAAAGAAAAACTTTACCGAAGGTTCTACACACAACCCCAACTACGGTGCTTAACTTCAAATAGGCCTACTACATCCTAGCCGAGATACATAAGGGGATCTGTGGCAACCATAATGGCGGTACGACCATAGCCCACCGGGCACGAACTTATGGGTACTATTGGCCCGGTATGCTAAACAGGTTAAGGAATATGTCACGACCCGAAACCCACCCTATGCGGATCTCGTGTCGCGGGGCCGACCCGAAGGCCATCCCTTACTTTTTCCATTCCTGTATCATAGTACTAATATGCAATGTACTAAAAACTTTATACACTGAACAGCGGAAGTCTTTATCAATTACAGTAATCCAGCGGAAGTCTTTTAAATAATTTAACAGTGGAAGTCTATTAAATACATGACATAGTTCTACAAAAGACAAAATGAGAACTAAACGTAACCAGCACCCGGGGGTGGTGAATACATGGGAGAACTAACATAGACTGATACCGTACTTCAAAATGTCCCCCTACGCTCTCAGACTCCTACTGGGGTCTCGCAGCGTCATCACCTGAAATGGGGGTAAGTGGGGTGGAATGAGCTACAAGCTTAGTAAGTAAATGCAAATCTCCAACACTGGTATCGATGATCAATGAATCCATGAATAAGATTATGATAGCCAATCATAAGAATAAGATACTGTGATAGCCAATGGAACAATTGCCACGAGGGCCAATGAAAACAATTGCCACAAGGGCCAATGAACAGAAATCACAATACACAATCAGAAGTACTGGGTATAATATCAATATGAAGGAATTCAATGATAATATAACAACAATGAAGTACTGCCACAATGAACCGATCATAATCAAACCAATCAATGCAAGTCCTTCAAGACTTGAAGAATCATAAGGGATAGTGCCATTCAACAATCAAGTTCTGTCAGTCATAAGAGATGCTTTTATTCTGTAACATGCCAGTGAATTTGCAAATGCAATGCCAGTGAAAATGCGATGAGATGCCAATGATCATGCCAGTCAATTGCCGGTGGAGAGCCTTCGAGGAATTCATGCCTGCCACCTGTCCATTCATGGACTTGACCCTTAGGTCTCCAGTCAATACAGAAGCATCGGATGGATGTTGTGACTGAGCACAAATATGGTATTCATAACATTTCATGATCATTCGTGATTCCCTAGAAGTATAAAATGGAATATCATAGATTCAATGAAAACATAACAGTACGCCTTTCAAGGCATAGTTCAACATGATAACAATGATACAACAGTCAACCAATGTCCACAAGATAGAACAATATCACATTGTGGACAGCAATAACATGAGGTACTTTCAAGGCACAGTGAAACATGATAACAATGATACATCAGCCAATCAAATATCCACAAGATAGGAAAATATCGAATTGTGGACACAAGGATGTCAATACATTCAAGAGTACGAGTTTGGCAGTAAAAGAATAAACTAGGCTTGTGGAAACACCACATGTAAGAGAGAGTGATCCACTTACCTCTATCGTGATTCTAGATCAGGAATCCGTGAGTGTACCCTTGCCTTTCGAGTTCCCTATATATCAATGAATACGTTTTAGAATAGATTCTATTCATCAAATTTTATGCCTTTCCATCATAAGTATTTCAAATACTAATTTAGACTTTACCATTGAGTCCTGGAATGCTGAAGAAAGTCGGTTTAGGCTTTCGCGGAATTCCATTTGGACCTTTGTACTAAAAAGGGCAAAATGGTCATTTTGTACTTTTACGGTATTTTATCCTTCGGAGTCTCATCTCGTAAAACAGACCCCACCATTGGACTCAGAACGTCCGACATAATAAGTTTTGACTATTCATTTACCCCGTTTGGACTTCGTTTGACCCATATTTGAAATAGGGGTATTTTTGTAAAATTAATATTTTATTAATTTCCTGTTTGGGCCTTAGTGGGATTTCTTAAAACATTTGGGGTCAAAATGAAATTTCCCTAAGTTCCGGTCTGAACCAGTGGGCTCACGGCTAGAAACCCTAAACCGGTCCGATCCTCCCCTGAACTAAACGGTTCAGTTAAATTCAAGAACCGGATTCCAATAACCCAGTCCCTATCCTTATCCGTGGTTGGAATAAGCCCAAACCCAATTCCACATTTCCTATCCCTGTTACCAAACAGTCCATTCCCATTTTAAATTCAGAATATCTCATGTCCAAACGACGCAGTATCGAGACAACCGGTCTGTAATATCCTGACCCGGGATACCGGGTCACATGACACGTATTACGAGGGAAGAAAATCATATATCTATAATTAATTAATTATTACATTAATTAATTAATTATAAGACTTGATATATATATATATGTATTAATTAAATGTATATATATGTATATATATATTAAATGAAAGAAATATGAAAAAGTTAAAAAGTAAAAAGAAAAGATAACAAGTGTGAGTGTGTGTGTGTGTGTGTCGGCTGGTGTGTGTGTGTGTGTGTCTTGTATATATATGTGTATATGTATATATATGTATATAATATGTATAAATATCTTAGGGAAAATTAAATGCAAAGTTGAAAAGAAAAAGGTAGAATTTATGGGATGGGAAGTCTATGTAGGGCTAGAGATCAGAGTGTAGAGAGAGAGATAGCTGTAGAGAGAGAGAGAGCATGAAGAGAGAGAGAGGTCGGCTACCTTGCTTTAGAAGCCAAACATGCAAAGCATGTTGATCACTCACGAAGAAACCAAAAGAAGAGGAAAACTGAGGAGAAGAGAAGAAGGATTTGAGCAAGAAAGAGGAGGAAAACCAACCAAAAAGGTGAGAATGTTCAAAACTGTCAAAATTCTCTCTCTAGAATTTCTCTACATATGAACTGATTTAAAGCTTCCATTTTATATATATAATGTTTAGAACACATCCAAACCTTAACAAGCATGAAAATCTAGCTTAAAAACACCTAAGATTGCATGACCCATAAGCCACGGCCATGGATGGACCTTGCTCAAGCAGGTCTGAATCCGTGATGGCTAAACTATGGTTGGAGTTTTGGAACCCCAACTAGACACCAAGGGTGTTTTAAAAACCCATGTTCGCGACCACGAAGCTCAAGAAATGGCCACCAAACGTAGGTTGCAGGTTACGGGTTTCACAACCCAACCCTTTAAAACTTGGTTTAAATCGACACTAAGGAATGAAAACTTGATCCCCATGAAGAGGGGATCACAACAAGCCAAAAAGCATGAAAAACCATTGAGAAATGAACCTATACGACCGAGATGACAGTTCGGGTTATCATGGTTTAAACCCAATGTTTTAACCATATTCGAAGCCCTAAAGTGATGCAAAAACATGTATTTAGATGTTAGAAATTGATTGGAAAAGAAAGCAGAGAAAATGGGTGTCCAAAACACCACGAAATTCAAAAGAAAAAAATTAGGGTTTCGATGTGAACAGTGTCGATCTCGTGAGGAAGACGACACTGCTCGGGTCGGGTCGGGTCGGTCTACGGGTCGGCTACGGATCCAGGTCAAAACCGGGTATGGGTTCAATTAAACGGTGACGTTTAAAGGTTTTAAACTTTTAAAATTTTTAACCCTTAGGGCTGACGTCATCATGACGTCAGCATTACGTGGCAGACCGGCTAAACCGGTTGGTTTGCGACTGAACCGGATTGGTTCATTTTAAATTGGACCGAACCCTTTGGTTTATTTAATTAATTAAAAATAAAATAAACCAACACTTTACCTATTTACGGATTGACCCCAGAAGTTTTTAGAAATGCTACTGTGGCCCAACTGAGGGAAAATTTATGCATTAAGGCCCCTGAAAAATAATTAAATAATTAAATAATTAATTTAATTATTCAATAAATAAGGTTAAATTACTATTTTACCCTTGGCTCAAAAATAGGGCAAATGAAGTCCAAATTAAGCTTATGAATAGTGTATTTTTACTATTTTGGACATTCTGAGACTAATGGTAGGGTCCGTTTTACGAGATGAGGCCCGAAAAATAAAGTCACGTAAGGGGTAAATGACCAAAATACCCCTGACCCAAAATTTATAAGTTATTAATGTGTTCTTACTATCTCGGACCTTCTGAGTCCAATGGTGAGGTCCACGACACGAGACGGGGTCCCAAAAAATAAAGACACGTAAAGGGGTAAAAAGACCAAAATACCCCTGGTACCCCTAAAGCCAAAATGAAATCAGAGAAGGTCTAAGTTAACTTTCTTTGACATCCCGGACTCAAAAATGGAGTCCAAATTACGAAATGAAGTACGGAAGGATATGACACGTAAAATGATAAAATGACCATTTTGTCCTTTACATATAAAAGTCCGAATTAAATATTAGGAAAAGCCTAAACCGACTTTCTTGGACACTCCGGACTCAATGGTAGAGTCTATTCAACCAAAAGAGATGTCTAAAATAAAAAGACATAAAATTTGATAAATAGAATCTGTCAGATGACTAAAAATGTAAGAAATGCCAAAGTACTAAACTGAGGCAAGTACGAGAAATGAAATACGAAAAGACACGATACGTAAACATGTTAAGTAAATAACTTTAAATTAAAGTTAATGGAACTCCCAGAAGAGTATGATTATAGAAATCTATTTTTCTTGACACGATAAATTGTGTTTTTAAACAGAGAATTAACTAAACACAAAAATGAGCCAAGAACGAGAAGTTACTCCTATGATGACGAGGGCACAACTAGCAAAGGATCCCAGGCAAAAAGTTTTCCGGGAGAAACTGGAAAAACAGCTCCAGCTGATTCAAAATCGCATTCGGATTTCCAAAACGAACGAAGTGTGCTGTGTTAGCCCCTTTATTTATAAGACAATAACTAAAGAGCAACTAGCAGCAAGAAAGCTTAAGAAACAGGAGGATACGGAAACGTTGGAAGAATGGCGACAAAGGTTAAAGAAAGCCAAGGGAAAAGCACCCAAATAGAGCAGGACTAAAAGTACAAGGTGAGTAACCCTGTGTTTGAATTGGAGATTTAACTCCATGATTTAAAAAGAGTTTAAAGTATAAGATATGAAGTATTTGAAGTTTCAAATTCAGTATTTACATGATTCAGTTTTTAATTGTTCTGTTTTAGAAATTCATTGTGACATGCTTAGTGATTGGTTTCTGCAACAGTTTTTCCTTCAAATATTTTTCAGCATGTCTAGTTAAAATGCAATTATTGTTAAATATTCTGAATTTGCTTATTTCAAGTATACGAATGTTTATTACGAATTTATGAAAAGTATCTATGAGACAAGTCACATGATAAATGTTTTATAAGATGAATGGTGCATAAGCACTTAGACAGGATTCTGAGTTTTCAGTTGCCCTGTAAAATAGGCAGGATTTTGGGTTTTACGGAACTCAATTGCCCTGTAAAATGCCCGGTAGCCGGATCTAATCCCTCAGGCAGATGAGATATCTCCATAGATAAGTAATATGGGACTCCGGTTCGAAACGGATTCCACTAACGGAAGTGATAAGATGACAAATGGTTTGAAAATGAAAGCATGTTTTTACTCTCATTTTCAATATGCATATGTTTGAGTTTTATATACTTTATTTAAGAAATACATGATATGTATATGTTTTAAAGTTCATATGTATAAGTTTAGCTTAAATGCTTTAAATGTTTTAAGCTACATGTTTTAATGAATGCATATATTCTGTATTCAAGTATATGAACAATTGGCGGTGATTTTTTTTACCAACTTTTATGTACTAAACCACTGCTAATTGAAAACCCCATGACGAATACTGGAATTGCTCACAAGCTTAGATTAGCTTACCCGGACTTTGTTCGGACCCCCCCTTTCAGGTAATTAGCAGCAGTCTTGACTTAAGGACGACGATGACGAATCTGCTGATTTTGGGAAGATATGGTTAAATAGTTTCTTTTGATAAGTCTATGAACTCTAATAGTACTTTTGTATTAGTAGACATAGGAAGGACATGTAATAAGCCCTCTGGGCAAATCGAACATGTATTGTAATTAATGTTATAAGTTTTTAAGTTTTTAGTTATACTATGAATGTGTAACCATGTATGCTATGTATGGAGCAGCAGTACCGAACGGATGTGCATAATTTAAAAATGAGAAAAGAAAAGAAAAAGTTTTTCACGCTTCCGCAAAACGTATGTTGCACATCTATTCGATACCGCTGCATATGCGAGCCTTGTCTCGGGGCCCTCGGGTCTCGGGGCGGCGATCGCGATCCGGTAATCCGTAGAGGGTGGGTTTCAGGTCGTGACACGGTCCCAACACGTCGCCGTTTCGATCACCCACTTGACCCCTTTCTTCCCCGATAATCCGGCGAAGGATCAGTAGGGTTCCGGCGTCTCTTCCGACGCCGGTGACTGTTCCAGTTCATTTTTATTGACTATTTTCGATGCCATTTTACTCCCCATCACATGGGGATCATGAATCCATCCTCCATTTTGATCAAGACCTTCTTGATCTTCACAAATATGGGTTTGACCATCTCCGGCCGTTTCTCCGGCCAAGTCATATTTTTCATTTTTGTGGCTGTTTCTTCTCGGTTTTAAACCCATTTTGATTCATAATGTTTTCTGCACCTTTATAGATCATTTTTCAAGACTCAAAACAAGCTTTAACCAAGATTTTCATGAAACCCGAAATTATCCTCCGAATCCTACAACTCGGATTTTCTCCCTCATTTGTGAATCAAATGAGGTGCGGTTTGTTCCTATCAACGCCATTTTTCATGCTTGTTTAGACCCTATATTCAAAATAATTTGAATCATGCTGTAACGCTTCAAGACAGAAACAGTGGCTTACCTCCAAGTTCGGATTCTCTTGGTGTTGAGCCTCTCTTCCTCGCGCCTCTACTCTAGATTTGTTCCCCTTCCTTCTCACTCCGAGACTCTCTTTTCTCTTTTGCTTTTCACCTTCAATTTCGGCCGTGCACAATGCATATGTGCATTTATCAATACCGGCCCCTCTCTCTCTCTCTCTCTCTCTTTAGTCAGACCTCACCATGCCCTGTGACCTTCTTACACACTCCAACACCTACTTCTGTCACCACCACTCCCTATTGAGTGTTAGACACTCAAGTTATTACATACACACATACAACCATCCACACACACACCTTTTGATACATATATATATATATATATATTCACCCACTCACACACACTTGCACGACTGATAACAGCCTTTGCCCACCTTTCTTTTCTTTCCTTTTTGTTCTTTCATTTAATATACACATATATATATAATACATTTTATAATATATATATATATATATACATGTATAACTCATAATTATACATATTTTATACGTACCTATACGCCCATACATATACGTATATACTAAACTCTGGGCACGTATGCATACACTGATTTTTCATGGTCTACGTTCATGGGTGCATGCATGCATGCATGGGTTTACGTGCGTACGCGTATTACGAGGTATAGTCCCGAGGTGCTCGGGTGTTACCCAGCACGGTTTATACATTTCAATCATTTTCCATTTCCAGTCATTCATTTTCGTGAAATACCATGATATACATTTCTTACCGTTCAAGTTACATATTTAAACCGACCTACCTCGGTATATGTGACGTATCCCGGGTCGGGATATTACATTTTTACCCCCTTAAAAATAAGTTTGTCCTCAAACTTAGCATATACTATTATGAAAATAAATGTGGGTACTTGGCGCGCATATCATCTTCTCGCTCCCAAGTAGCCTCTTCCATCCGGTGATTTCTCCATAGAACTTTGACTAATGGAATAGTCTTGTTCCGTAACACCTGATCTCGACGATCCAAAATCTGAACTGGATGCTCTATGTAACTCAGATTTTCCTAGACGTCTAACGGTTCGTGCTCGATCACTTGATCTGCACTCTGTATACATTTCCTTAGCATCGAGACATGAAACACATTGTGAACATGTGCTAACTCTGAAGGTAAGGCAAGCTCGTAAGCTACGGGTCCAACCCTCTTCGTGATCCTGAATGGCCCAATGTATCTGGGGCCAAGCTTTCCCCTCTTGCCAAACCTGACTACTCCTTTCATGGGTGATACTTTCAAGTATACAAAATCGCCTTTTGCAAACTCTAAGTCTCGCCGGTGAACATTCGCATAGCTTTTCTGTCGACTTTGAGTTGCTAATAAACGCTGTCGGATCAGTTGTATCTTTTGTGCGGTCTGTTCCACTATCTCTGGCCCATAGAGTTTCCTTTCTCCCACCTCTGTCCAACACAGTGGTGATCGGCACTTCCTGTCGTACAATGCCTCATATGGCGCCATACCAATACTAGCTTGATAGCTATTATTGTACGTGAACTCCACCAATGGCAACTGATCTTCCCAACTCCCTTCAAAGTCTATGACACAGAAACGCAGTAAGTCTTCTAAAGTCTGTATCGTCCTTTCCGACTGGCCGTCAGTCTCAGGGTGATACGCAGTGCTAAGACTTAGTTCCGTGCCCATAGCTTGTTGTAGTCCTTTCCAGAATCGTGATACGAACTGGGGGTCCCTATCAGAAACAATTGATACTGGAACTCCGTGAAGTCTAACAATCTCTCTGATGTATAGCTCGGCTAGTCGCTGAAGAGATTGTGTCGTTTTGGTTGCCAAGAAGTGAGCTGTCTTAGTTAATCTGTCTACGATGACCCAGATAGAGTCACTCCCCTTGACTGTCTTTGGCAATCCCGACACAAAGTCCATCGTGATGTGTTCCCACTTCCACTCAGGAATGGGCAGTGATTGCAGAAATCCTCCAGGCTTCTGATGTTCCACCTTAATTTGCTGGCACTTGACACATCGTGCTATGTACTCAGCTATGTGACGTTTCATTCCAGACCACCAATAAGTATCCTTAACATTGTGATACATTTTGGTGCCCCCTAGATGTAAGGCAAACTTCGAACTGTGTGCCTCATCAAGAATCTCCTTCCTGATTTCGGGTACGTCGGGTACGCAGATCCTACCCTGATAATATAATATTCCATCTTTCACCGTGTACTCGGAATCTATGTCTGTCTCCATTCCTTGAAGAAGCTTAGCCAGTTTCTCATCCTGAGTCTGCAGCCCCCCGATCTTGTCCACAATCGAAAAATTGACTGTGACGTTGGCACATAGTGCCTCGGAACTGGGCAGAACTATCTCTATTTCCATGTCTTCCAAATCTCTCAGTATCTCTTTCTGTGTCGTCAACAGGACAAGCTAAACTCCCTGATGACTTTCTACTAAGAGCGTCAGCTACCACATTTGCCTTTCCTGGGTGGTACTGTATGTTGACCTCGTAGTCCTTCAACAACTCTAGCCAACGGCGTTGTCTCATATTGAGCTCCTTCTGTGTAAACAGATACTTGAGGCTCTTATGGTCAGTGAAGATTTTGCACGTGGTCCCGTATAAATAATGCCTCCATATCTTTAAGGCGAAGACAATGGCGGCTAGCTCAAGATCGTGTGTCGGGTAGTTCCCTTCATGGGGTCTCAACTGTCGTGAAGCATATGCTACCACTTTTCCGTTCTGCATTAACACACACCCCAAGCTTTAAGTGAAGCATCACTATAAATCACAAACCCTTCGGTTCCATTTGGTACTGTCAATATAGGAGCTGTAACCAAACGTTCCTTTAATTCTTGGAAACTCTTCTCTTGTTCCTCTATCCAAACAAAAGGAACACCTTTCCGGGTCAGTTTGGTGATAGGCGTAGCTATTTTGGAGAAGTCCTTGACAAATCTCCTATAGTAGCCTGCTAACCCCATGAAACTTCGCACTTCTGTGACACTCGTAGGTTGAGGCCAATTCATGATTGCCTCGATCTTCTGGGAATCAACAGAGATTCCCTCCTTACTGATCACGTGTCTCAGAAATGCTATACTAGGAAGCCAGAATTCGCATTTCTTTAACTTGGCATATAACTTCTGCTCCCCTAACTTCTGTAGGACTCTCCTCAGATGTACCTCGTGTTCTTCCTGGTTCTTAAAGTAAACCAAGATGTCGTCTATGAATACGACTACGAAGTCATCTAAGTATGGCTTGAACACATGGTTCATCATATCCATGAATGCAGCTGGGGCATTGGTCACCCCAAATGGAATAACAAGGAACTCGTAGTGTCCATACCGTGTCCTAAATGCTGTCTTCTGAATGTCAGTGGGTCTAACCTTCAACTGGTGATAGCCGGACCTCAGGTCGATCTTCGAGAACACCTGGGCCCCTTTCAATTGGTCGAACAGATCATCTACTCTGGGTAGTGGATATCTGTTCTTGATGGTAACCTTGTTCTGCTCTCTATAGTCGATACACAACCTCATGGTTCCATCTTTCTTTTTCACGAACAATACAGGTGCACCCCATAGTGACGAGCTGGGTCGTATAAAACCCTTGTCCAATAATTCCTGTAACTGGAGCTTCAGCTCCTTCAACTCTGCCGGTGCCATCCTATATGGAGTCTTGGATATCGGTGTAGTGCCTGGCAATACGTCAATGCAAAACTCGATCTCCCTATCTATGGGCATTCCTGGAAGATCATCCCAGAATACTCCGGGAAATTCCCTAGCAATGGGAATCTTTTCTAACTCAGGCTGCTGGGAATCAGTGTCTTGAACACTACATAAGAATCCGTGACATCCCTTACGAAGCAGACGCCTTGCCTGGATAGAGGAAACAAAGTAGGGTGGGGAAGCCACTCTTGTCCCCTCAAAGTTAACTGTTGGAAACTGGGGATTCTGTATAAGAACTCGTTTGGCCACACAGTCTATCGTGGCGTGATTGGCAGCCAGCCAATCCATTCCAAGTATAACATCGAATCCACAAATTCCCAAGGGTATAAGGTTAGCCAATAAATGTGTATCCCCAATCTGTATCCCACAATTCCTATACATGGTATCCCCCAACAATGATTTCCCCGATGGTATAGAAACATTCAGTAAATACCCTAAGGGTTCCATTACTAGGTTCAATCTAGCAGCATATGTAGGGGATACAAATGAATGTGTAGATCCAGTGTCAAATAAAACATGAGCAGGCTGTGAGCATACTAAAAGAGTACCTGCGACTACAGAGGTTGTAGCCTGCACATCTCCTGGTAAAAGGGAGAAAACTCGTCCTGCCTGCTGCTGGACGTTCCCCTGTCCATTCCTTTGGGTTGGAGGTCTAGGTGGTGCTATTCCGGTTGTTGGTGCCTTAACCAGAGCAGTGCTAGGCGTGGCCTGATCCTTCTGAGGGCATTCTCTTGCATAACGTCCCTCCTGGCCATAGTAGTAGCAAGCGTTGCTGTCCTTGAGACATTGGCCCTTATGGATCTTATTGCAACGAGAGCACTTGGCTGCCCCCTTTTTGGTGTTGCCCTGTTTCTTTTGACCGGACCCTGTCGCCTGTGATCCGGCTCTAGGTCTGGTAAATGTAGATCCATGTCCCGAAGCAGAAGGCCCTTGCCTCTTATTCTGGTTGCCTCCATGCTTCTGGTTCCCTTTCCTCTTGGCGAATTCCTCGCCACTCCTTTCTATGACTCGAGCTGTCTCCACTACATCATCATAGGTAGCCAGTCGATGGGGTACCAATCTATCCTTGATAGCCCACCTCAATCCTTCCTCGAACTTGCGAGCTTTCAGATCCTCAATATTGACAACACTTGGAGCAAACCTGGCCAATTCAGTAAATTTGGCCTCGTATTGCTCTACCGTCATTGCTCCCTGTTGCAGTACCATAAACTCTGCAACTCTTCGATTTCGTACTTCTTGGGAGAAGTACTTCTTGTTGAAGATATCGGTGAATCGTTGCCAGTTCATGCCTGGCTCTTTATCTTCCTCTATCATCCACCATTTATGTGCCATCCCTTTGAGCATATAAGTGGCGTATGCCACCTTTTGGACTTCAGTACATATCAGGATTTTGAAGATCCTGTTCATCTCTAATAACCACTCCTCAGCTATAGTGGCCCCTCCCGTACCGTCGAATGTCGGGGGTTTCATTTTCTGAAACCGCTCATATAAGTATGCAGCGTCTCGCTCATTTCCTTGACGGTTTCCTACATTGTCGCCTGCATTGACAGGCTGCTCCTGTGGTACTGGCTGTGCTGGTTGGCTAGCACTAGCCTGAATCCGTGGTAGACTTTCAATGATAGTCCGCATCATTCTTTCCAATTGTTCTAAACGATCCATAGGTAACGGACCTTGCCTTGTGTTAACCATGGCTGTGAATAGAACCAATGAAGATAACCAATGAAATAACCAATGAGATAACCAATGAGATAACCAGTGAGGTAACCAATGAAGTAACCAATGAGATGACCAGTCAATGTGTAAGACAATTTGTCCATGATTGTAACATATAAAATGTCAGTCATATCTAACAGTCTTAACTCTAGTCCTATCTCCCATGAGTCACAATCGAACCTAAAGCTCTGATACCAAGCTGTCACGACCCGAAACCCACCCTATGCGGATCTCGTGTTGCGGGGCCGACACGAAGGCCGTCCCTACTTTTCCATTCCTGTATCATAGTACTAATATGCAATGTACTAAAAACTTTATACAATGAACAGTGGAAGTCTTTATCAATTACAGTAATCCAGCGGAAGTCTTTTAAATAATTTAACAGTGGAAGTCTATTAAATACATGACATAGTTCTACATAAGACAAAATGAGAACTAAACATAACCAGCACCCGGGGGTGGTGAATACATGGGAGAACTAACATAGACTGATACCGTACTTCAAAATGTCCCCCTACGCTCTCAGAGTCCTACTGGGGTCTCGTAGCGTCATCACCTGAAATGGGGGTAAGTGGGGTGAAATGAGCTACAAGCTCAGTAAGTAAATGCAAATCTCCAACACTGGTATCGATGATCAATGAATCCATGAATAAGATTATGATAGCCAATCATAAGAATAAGATACTGTGATAGCCAATGGAACAATTGCCACGAGGGCCAATGAAAACAATTGCCACAAGGGCCAATGAACAGAAATCACAATACACAATCAGAAGTACTGGGTATAATATCAATATGAAGGAATTCAATGATAATATAACAACAATGAAGTACTGCCACAATGAACCGATCACAATCAAACCAATCAATGCAAGTCCTTCAAGACTTGAAGAATCATAAGGGATAGTGCCATTCAACAATCAAGTTCTGTCAGTCATAAGAGATGCTTTTATTCTGTAACATGCCAGTGAATTTGCAAATGCAATGCCAGTGAAAATGCGATGAGATGCCAATGATCATGCCAGTCAATTTCCGGTGGAGAGCCTTCGAGGAATTCATGCCTGCCACCTGTCCATTCATGGACTTGACCCTTAGGTCTCCAGTCAATACAGAAGCATCGGATGGATGTTGTGACTGAGCACAAATCCGGTATTCATAACATTTCATGATCATTCGTGATTCCCTAGAAGTATAAAATGGAATATCATAGATTCAATGAAAACATAACAGTACGCCTTTCAAGGCATAGTTCAACATGATAACAATGATACAACAGTCAACCAATGTCCACAAGATAGAACAATATCACATTGTGGACAGCAATAACATGAGGTACTTTCAAGGCACAGTGAAACATGATAACAATGATACATCAGCCAATCAAATATCCACAAGATAGGAAAATATCGAATTGTGGACACAAGGATGTCAATACATTCAAGAGTACGAGTTTGGCAGTAAAAGAATAAACTAGGCTTGTGGAAACACCACATGTAAGAGAGAGTGATCCACTTACCTCTATCGTGATTCTAGATCAGGAATCTGTGAGTGTACCCTTGCCTTTCGAGTTCCCTATATATCAATGAATACGTTTTAGAATAGATTCTATTCATCAAATTTTATGCCTTTCCATCATAAGTATTTCAAATACTAATTTAGACTTTACCATTGAGTCCGGAATGCTGAAGAAAGTCGGTTTAGGCTTCGCGGAATTCCATTTGGACCTTTGTACTAAAAAGGGCAAAATGGTCATTTTGCACTTTTACGGTATTTTATCCTTTGGGGTCTCATCTCGTAAAACGGACCCCACCATTGGACTCAGAACGTCCGACATAATAAGTTTTGACTATTCATTTACCCCGTTTGGACTTCGTTTGACCCATATTTGAAATAGGGGTATTTTTGTAAAATTAATATTTTATTAATTTCCTGTTTGGGCCTTAGTGGGATTTCTTAAAACATTTGGGGTCAAAATGAAATTTCCCTAAGTTCCGGTCTGAACCAGTGGGCTCACGGCTGGAAACCCTAGACCGGTCCGGTCCTCCCCTGAACCAAACGGTTCAGTTAAATTCAAGAACCGGATTCCAATAACCCAGTCCCTATCCTTATCCGTGGTTGGAATAAGCCCAAACCCAATTCCACATTTCCTATCCCTGTTACCAAACAGTCCATTCCCATTTTAAATTCAGAATATCTCATGTCCAAACGACGCAGTATCGAGACAACCGGTCCCAACACGTCGCCGTTTCGATCACCCACTTGACCCCCTTCTTCCCCGATAATCCGGCGAAGGATCAGTAGGGTTCCGGCATCTCTTCCGATGCCGGTGACTGTTCCAGTTCATTTTTGTTGACTATTTTCGATGCCATTTTACTCCCCATCACATGGGGATCATGAATCCATCCTCCATTTTGATCAAGACCTTCTTGATCTTCACGAATATGGGTTTGACCATCTCCGGCCGTTTCTCCGGCCAAGTCATATTTTTCATTTTCGTGGCTGTTTCTTCTCGATTTTAAACCCATTTTGATTCATAATGTTTTCTGCACCTTTATAGATCATTTTTCAAGACTCAAAACAAGTTTTAACCAAGATTTTCATGAAACCCGAAATTATCCTCCGAATCCTACAACTCGGATTTTCTCCCTCATTTGTGAATCAAATGAGGTGCGATTTGTTCCTATCAACGCCATTTTTCATGCTTGTTTAGACCCTATATTCAAAATAATTTGAATCATGCTGTAACGCTTCAAGACAGAAACAGTGGCTTACCTCCAAGTTCGGATTCTCTTGGTGTTGAGCCCCTCTTCCTCGCGCTTCTACTCCAGATTTGTTCCCCTTCCTTCTCACTCCGAGACTCTCTTTTCTCTTTTGCTTTTCACCTTCAATTTCGGCCATGCACAATGCATATGTGCATTTATCAATACCGGCCCCCCTCTCTCTCTCTCTCTCTCTCTCTCTTTAGTCAGACCTCACCATGCCCTGTGACCTTCTTACACACTCCAACACCTACTTCTGTCACCACCACTCCCTATTGAGTGTTAGACACTCAAGTTATTACATACACACATACAACCGTCCACACACACACCTTTTGATACATATATATATATATATATATATATTCACCCACTCACACACACTTGCACGGCTGATAACAGCCTTTGCCCACCTTTCTTTTCTTTCCCTTTTGTTCTTTCATTTAATATACACACACATATATATAATACATTTTATAATATATATATATATACATGTATAACTCATAATTATACATATTTTATACGTACCTATACGCCCATACATATACGTATATACTAAACTCTGGGCACGTATGCATACACTGATTTCTCATGGTCTACGTTCATGGGTGCATGCATGCATGCATGGGTTTACGTGTGTACGCATATTACGAGGTATAGTCCCGGGGTGCTCGGGTGTTACCCAGCATGGTTTATACATTTCAATCATTTTCCATTTCTAGTCATTCATTTTCGTGAAATACCATGATATACATTTCTTACCGTTCAAGTTACATATTTAAACCGACCTACCTCGGTATACGTGACGTATCCCGGGTCGGGATATTACAGAATATGTTCAGAAGCGTGACATATGTCAACATTTTGCCTCATACCAACATCAACCTCATTATAAACTCGTCCCTATCGTGAGTCCTTAGCCTTTTACCCAATGGAAAATGGACATTGTAGGGCCATTGCAAAAAGCCCTACAGAACAGGAGATTCATACTAGTCACCATTGACTATTTTTCTAAATGGGCAAAGGCTGAATCACTGACTCACATAATAGAGGTAGAAGTAAAGAATTTCACTTGGAAAAATATTGTCACGCCCCGAATTTTCATAAACCCGAGGTGTGAATGAGAATAATAAAATAAAAAAATTAAATTAATATATTTGTTTTTAATTGAATTTTACTTATTAATCTCCAAGATCATGTCTTATAATGGCTTAAAGTGTAGGCTAAATATAACCTAGGTGTTTTCATAACCCAACTTTAAGGTGGTGACGAAGCATGGTCTAAGTGGTTACTTAGTGGGCTAAGTAAAGGTCAAATATTTCCCTAAGTAGTGACCAAACATGGTCCCAAAGGGTGGCCAAACATGGCCTAAAAGAGTGGCCAAACATGGCCTAGGGATTGGTCAAACATGGCCCAAGGTGTGGCCAACATGACCTAGGGGTTGGCAAAACATGGCTCAACGCAAGTGGCCAAGGGCTGGTGGAAAGGGGGGTGCAAGGGGGCTGGTGCGCAGGGCGCAAGCGCGCGACAACAGGTGCGTGGCATGGGCGAGCTGGGCGAGCAGCAGGCCCGCGCGGGCGCGCGCGCATGTGGCGTGCGTGGGTGCTGGGCTGCTGGTTGCTGGTTTTACTATTGCAACAGTGTATTTGCTGCAACCTGATTTCTTCATTTTCTGAATTATTTTTCAAAGTGCTGCAAGCTAATTTTTTCAATTTTTAACCTACTTCCTCAAGGCTTTTAACCCCCACTTTTGGCACTTTTCCTATTTATATATGGGCATTTTACACACCCAACAACTCTTTTTAATTCACAAAATTTTGACATGGTCTCCTTTGTTTTCTAAGCATTTTCCACCTAATATTTTACAACAAAATCCATCACTCTTAAACTAACTACCAAACTACCTCCTCTTACTCAACTAAACCATTCATACATAATTTAAAACAACAAAGTCATTCATACATAATTTAAAACATACATCCACCACATATATATATATATATATAGATATACTTGAAACTTAAGTGTCATGAGCTTCATGTTCATTACAAATTTAGGGCCTTGTCCATTGTTTCCATGCTATACAAAATTTTACAAGCTAATACATATTTCTTAGGGCTTATGCCCTCATACAACCAAAAATATGCCCCAAGGGCCAAATATCCCAACTTCTATTCCATACTCCCAAGGCACGCCAAAAGAATCACCTAGGTTTCTCCAAGCCTTATGCTTCCTCATTCTCACCTGAAATCATTTCCTGTATAGGGTGAGCACAACGGCCTAGTATGACATAATGTTAATACAAAGAACAAAGGTAAGGCGTGGCATGTGCAAAGTAAACATTTATGAGCTATAATCTTTCTAATTCCTTAATGCAATGCAATGGAAATATGTATGACACATACATGCAACTCTATGCCCAACACATGTCTCGTTTCACGGTCCTTCCCCATTGTATTTGCAAGTACCACTTCTATGTCTCAATTCACGAGTGCGCTCCCGTTGGATTAGCGAGTACCAATCATTGGCCAGATTTTGGGTTTTCTGCCACAGGATCTACACCCCGATAATGCATAGCACCAAAGTGCTCAACACATACTATGTTTCCAAAGATTCATAATATGCCAATATGTCTTGACTTTTCTATGCAATTTCAATGAGGCATTTGATCAAACACATGAGGTGTGCTTTAAATTATGCATCACACATAAAACAAACTATAGCTTTCAAACCACAATACTTTGTCTACATGAACATAGGCTATAATGCAATCAACACTACAAAAAAATACATTTTTTGCTATGCGCATTATTAGCGACGCACATGTATCTATTAGCAACGCACATGTATCTATTAGCAACGCACTTGTACGTCGCTAACAGGTCAAGTTATTGGCGACGCTGAATGTTGCGTCGCAAATAGCATATTTGGACAAAATGGTGGCATTTTATAGAGTGTTAGCGATGCTCAGAAAGTATTAGTGACGCTCATTGAGTGTCGCTAATAAGTCCCATATCTTTTAATTTGCCGCAGGACCCATTTTCCTCTTCTCTCTGTTTCCCAAAATTTTCCCACGACCCAGTTTCCTCGTTCTCTCTGTTTCCCAAAATTTTCTCACTTTTTGTCTCTCTCACTCCCTAATTGCAAGCACGATTCCGACGACGGCACTTGGTCCATTCGGCGACGGCGGCAGTCAGTTCATTCGGCGGCAGTAGATTGTATCCATTTTTCTCATTCAAAGATCTATCAAATCTGAATTTGGGTTTTCTTTAACAGAAGAAAATAGGTATGTTTTCACTTGTTTTCAAATTATTTAAATGTGATTGTTCATACATTTATAAATTCATTGTAGATCTTGCTATTCTCTAGTAAATCTATGAGTATCCATGCATATTTTTAAATTTTTTATTGCTTTTAAAAACTAACTGAATTAGTTAAATTTCTTTAGATCTATGAAATGATTAAGTAGGAAAAAATTGCAATCAAGTCTTGTAGCTAGATGTTGGTTTTTCTCACAAGATGAGTTCAATTTTTTTATTTAAAATATTTTAAAACGTTATTTTTTTTTATAGCTAATACACATGCAATTCCTACGGAATATGTGACTGATTTTTTTTATAGCTAATATGGGCCTGGTTTGTTATTCACATTCCAATTAGCAGTGATTTTTTTCCTCTCAAATCTGTTGCATAGTTTGTGAGGGGCTTTGGCTAATTTTCTGTGCCCTTGTAATATGTGACTGATTTTGATTTTTGGTTTTTCTCACTGCACAGAAATTGATTCGAATGATCATGCAATTTCTGTCTTACCTTTTGGAAAATTATTTTTTTAGCCTAAAGTTTTGGAAAATTAATTTTTTGCCCACCCTTTTTATTGAGTTTAAAAAAAAAAAATTTGAGGGTTTGGCTTTCAAATGTTGTTTCACACATAATAGTTATGCAGTCACCCTTCAAACAACCCAATTCCTAACCAAACTCAATCTCAAATTCATTTTTGTATCAAGCTGTTCAAAAATATTAGGCTTGGTTGGAAAAAGATTTGATATTGTTCATCCAGTGGACTTTCCAATATGTCTAGAACAGGATGAAAAAGGAATACAAGAGCACGAAAAACTTAGGTCTAAGAATTGAGTGAGTCTAGGTTACAGTTATTGTAAAGTAACATAATTTGATTAAACAATTGGGCTAAAAAATAACCACAAAAAAACATATACCTTAGAACCAACCAAAAACTTGAACTGCTTATATCATACTTACAACTTAGTTAAACTAATGAGTTCTAGTGTTCTAGATACTCCAATGGACAATATGTTATATCTAAAATACAAAAGGAGATTTTATTTAAATTAGTCGACTGATTATCAAAAAAGAATCAATGGACTAATAACTGAAATTAGTCAACTGATCAATCTCACTCCAAAAAAAAAAAAAAAGATTCAGAATTTTAATTTTAGAAGAATGGTCACTCAATAATTGGAATCAGTTGACTGATTTCACCATATTTAACTGCTAGTTCTTGTCACATTAAATGCAACTTCAACCCTAATCCCTTGCTCATGAGTTCCTCTAAACAATAATTTTTAATTTTTTTTTGTTTTAGCTGCCAAGTAATAAGAGTTCTTGAGTCCTATAGATTGTGAGATCAACTAGATACACCTGACCTATTAAGTCAGTTAGTGGTTTTAGGTAGCAATTGATTTGCTTTTGTTGGTTAAGTTGTTCTTGTCAGGTGCCAAGTAAATAATTCTTGATGAATGACCTTAATTAATAGATAAAAATTGAAAGCTAGGTGCTTTTACTTGTTATCAACCAAGATCAATATGTTTTGTATTGGCATTTTCAATGCTATTGTTAATGTTTTTTAAAGCAAAACTCTGTCTGACAATCAGAGTTTTCCCTTACACTAATGAATTTTTTAATTGCATTCATGTAAGCCTAGCCCTGTTCGAGAGTCATTTTCATCACATGTGAATCTTGTCGCGAAATTTATTCACGATTAGGCTCATGTGTATGAAAATCGATTCTTGAATTGTCTAAAGAGGACAGTTCGGGAATGCATAAATCTGCATTGCAATCAATAGCGCATATGCTTGAATATTTCACTATGATAAAATTTCAGTATAGTCTCCTATTGTTCTCTGGGTATATATTTAGGCGTGCTAACGTCTATCTCGTATACTTGGAGAACCGTGGAGAGATGCTGCCGAAATTTTGTCCGAGTGGAATCAAGCATTTGATTTGCTGCTGATTGCAATGTAGGTTGTGCATTCACGAATGGGATAGGACCACCTTACCCTTTAGAGAGAAGTTGGAGGTGATAGGATTCATGTTTCATATTTATAACGAGTATCATTTTTGACTTGTATTAGGTAGACAAAAATGGATAAGAGTTGGATGGACTTGAGGGGCAGGCATTTGCCAGGATATGTGAAGGGGATCAAAGATTTTATTGAGTTTGCTCGTGCATCTGCAGATGGGAGAAATAGGATAAGATGTCCATGTAGGAGGTGCAATAATAGGGATTATATACACATAGATGAGGCCAAAGAGCACCTACTCGAACACGGAATGGACAAGAGGTATATGTGTTGGGAGTTTCACGGGGAATGCCGTGACGTACGAGTGGTATTTGATGATGAAGAAGAAGATGACGATGATGACTTTGGTGATAATGTTGGGGTTGGTTACGAAGGCTTGCCACAAATGCTGGCAGACTTGCAAGGGGCTACAACTGGGGTGAGTAGTCACTGGAGTGACATGGGACCATCGACCGCGTTTGAGTCGTTGTTGAGGGAAGCAAGACAGCCGTTATATCCAGGTTGTGATAAGTTTTCGAAGCTGGACTTTCTCGTGAAACTCCTTCATATTAAGACCATCAACCGTTGGAGTAACAAATCAGTTAATATGGCCATTGAATTGATTAAAGCGGTGCTTCCTATTGGGGAGACCCTTCCGAAATCATATTACGAGGCGAAAAGAATATTAAGAGATTTGGGCCTCGGGTATATTCCCATACATGCTTGCAAAAACGATTGCATGTTATTTTGGAAGGAGACTGAACAATGTAAGGAGTGTATGGTGTGCCACGAACCCGGGTACAAGCTGAATGAAGGAAAGAGCAAGACAATTCCGCACAAGGTGTTAAGATATTTTCCCTTAAAACCGAGGCTACAAAGGTTGTACATGTCTTAGAAGACGGCAGAAGATATGCGATGGCATAAGGAGAAGCGTGTTGCTGAGGAAAATGTATGTAGGCATCCGACAGATTCACAAACTTGGGCTGAGTTTGATACAAATCACGAATGGTTTGCAAATGAGCCGCGTAATGTACGACTTGGGCTGGCTAGCGATGGATTTAACCCGTTCGGTGACATGAGTAATGCCTATAGCATGTGGCCAGTGTTGCTTGTGCCGTATAACTTGCCACCGTGGAAATGTATGAAAAAATCATTTATCTTTATGTCATTGCTTATTCCAGGGCCGAAGTCTCCTGGTAATGAAATTAATGTGTACTTGCGTCCTTTAGTGGACGAGTTGAAGGAATTGTGGGAGGTGGGAGTGGAGGCATACGACGTCTCTAAGAATGAGACATTTCAATTGCATGCAACGTTACTGTGGACCATAAATGACTTTCCAACATATGGGAACTTGTCTGGGTGGAGCACTAAGGGGTATTTGGCATATCCGGTTTGCAATAAGGATGCATGTTCCCTACATTTGTCTAATGGGAAGAAGATATGCTACATGTGCCATCGCCGTTTTCTACTGCAATCACAAGGCTGGCAAAATCGGCAGAAGGATCTGTTTGATGGACAAATTGAGCGCAGATTGTCACCTTCATTGTTGTCTGGCAAAGACGTGTTGGCGCAATTGGCAGTCATCCAACCAGTGAGGTTTGGGAAGATACTAGGTACTAAGAAGAGGAAGCGTACTGATGTGGACTTAAATTGGATGAAGAAGAGCATAATTTTTGATTTGCCGTACTGGGAGACCCTTAAGTTGAGGCACAATTTGGATGTCATGCACATCGAGAAGAACATTTGTGATAATGTGTTGGGAACTGTAATGAACATTGAAGGGAAGACGAAGGATACTGTTAAAGCCCGGTTGGACTTGCAGGAGCTGGGAATAAGGAAAGAGCTGTACCTAATACGTAGCGGTGATAAATATATCGTGCCTCCTGCACAATATACGTTATCATCCGCAGAGAGAATAAGGATTTGCAAGTGGTTTAAATCGGTGAAGTTCCCAGATGGATACGTATCGAATATATCTCGGTGTGTAAATGTTATAGATGGGAAAATATCTGGATTGAAGAGCCATGACTGCCATGTCCTTTTACAATGACTTCTCCGGTTGCACTACGTGGATATCTCACCGATGACATATCGACTACATTGACTGCGTTGGGCTACTTCTTTAGAGAATTATGTGCGAAGATATTGCATGTGGAAGTACTTGAAAAGCTCGAAATGGATGTTGTCGTGATCCTCTGCAAGTTGGAAAAAATTTTCCCTCCAGCTTTCTTTGATATAATGGTCCACTTAGTTGTGCATTTGCCTTATGAGGCAAAAATTGGCGGACCTGTCCAATACCGTTGGATGTATCCAATAGAAATGTACATTTAATTTTATGAATTGTGTTATCTATCCATCCTAACTATTTTAATGTATAACTGATTAATTATCAAAACAGATATTTGCACACATTGAAGCAATATGTGCGTAACAAAGCACGGTCGGAAGGGTCAATTGCTAAGGCTTACGTTGATGCTGAATGTCTGACCTTCTGCTTTATGCATCTTGAAGATATTGAGACAAGGTTTAATCGTCAAGAGCAAAATTATGATAGATGTCCAGGGCAGCAACGAACTGGCCTTGCGGTGTTTAATCAGAATGTGCGGCCAATAGGTGCCCATAAATATGAATGGTGTCATCCTGAAGACTTGGAAAAACCCACTATACCGTGCCCAACAACTGCGATGAGACATTGCCATATTTTAAGTAAGTTTATCGAAATTATTGTAATACTACGTTAGTATACAAATGTAAGTTACATATAACATATCTCATCTTATGCAGTGAGCATACGCTCGAGCTTCAGAGCGAACATGTATCAAGTTCTGATCTGGAGCAAAGACAACAAAATTTGTTTCCAAAGTGGTTCGGAGAACGTGTAAGAATAGGTTTCAATTAATTGTAATTATATTAGTTAATACATTTGTATTCAATTAATTTTGTACTTGTACTGAATTAATAGATGAAGCTATTACGCCACCAACAATCTCCTGAGACGTACGATCAATTATATTCCTTGGCATGTGGTCCTGATCAAAGGATATCCCGCTACACCGGTTTAATTGTTAATGGTGTTCGATTTCAAACGAGGGAACGTGAGGTCAGTCGGCGAACACAGAATAGCGGGGTCCTTGTTGAAGGAGATGGTGACGGAGGACAAACTGTAGAGTACTATGGTGTTTTACAAGACATCATATAGTTACATTATTGCTACGGTCATTTTGTGTATATTTTTAAATGTGATTAGTGGGATGTAAGTAATAAGAAGACTGGAATGCAGATTGATAAGCACTTCATAAGTGTTAATACGTCACGTACGACATTTAAAGATGATCCGTATGTTTTGGCATCGGTTGCAAAATAATTTTTCTATTTGAAGGACGCAAAAATAAGAGGTGATTGGCATGTTGTCCAAAAAATAAAAACTAGAAATGTTTATGATGTCCTAGAAGTTGGTGAGGGAGATGAAGAGTTGGAGAGGATTGAGGAGGCACTACAAGAAGAGTCTCAAACTACCCACGATGGTGTTGTCCGGCATGATCAGGGAGATGTTAGTTCGTATCGGTTGAATAGAACTGATGTAGAACCAGTTCATGTCGTAGCTTTCGACGTCACCAATACCACACAATTAGATCTAAGGGATGCAACGTTCATTAATGATGATGATGACGAGGAAAGTGATTTTGATGATGATACATTGTTAGAGTATTGTACTGAGAATGAAGAAAATTCAAGTTTAGATGATGATACAAACTCAGATGAATAATTGTAATAGGTGTTACATGTGATCAGATCAAGTGTAATGGATTGTCGATTTTATGATGTAATGGATATTCAATTTTATGATGTAATGTATTTTAATTTTTATGATGTAATGGAATTTACTTTTAAACTTTCTTTTTAGATATGGTTGGACCACGATCACGCAGACGCGCAGCCCCAGTGGACCCATCGACCCCTTCCTCTTCCTCTGCAGGATCGACCGATCCTACCATTGATGGTATGGATTGTTCCATTTTGTATTAATGCTTATATAAATATGATACTAATTGTTTCTATTTTATTATTTCTAAAGCTTCGGCCACCACCTCTAGACGAGGCGCGGTAGGTCGAAGAATTGGAGTTTGCAGACACAGATGGAGGCAGCAAGGGGCGCGCGACTTTAGATTGAGCTACCTGAGGGCTTGCTGAAGCCCGTTGGTGGGTGGGCACAACAGTTCACCACAGAGGTCGGCATTATTTGCCGACTACGCGCCCCACTCTATATTACTGACTGGAGTCTCGTCACTCAAGAGGAGCTACAGGAAATTCATGCGCAGATCCTGGTATGTCTTTTATTATTGTGTTGAACTAAATTTTAACATTTCTAATGCCGTAATGTTTTGACAATGACATGCTTTACAGGGGAAGTTTGACATCGATCTCCACCTACCTCACGTAGTGAGGGTAGTGGACCGTTACCTGGGAGTCCGTTTCAGAGACTATCGACACCGTCTCCACATGCACTACGAGGCGGAGGTGGCAGCCGGTAGAGAGCCCCGCGACAGACCCTATAGGGGGGTGACGGTGGAAGATTGGATGTTACTGTGCGACCAGTTCGCAAGTGATGCATTCCAGGTAAAAATTGTCAAAATTACTTTTGTTGTCTGGTTTAAATCAGTATTATTTATACTAACCTTCTTTGTTTTGGCCAAGTGTAGGAACTAAGCAGGAAGAATAGCGAGAGTAGAAGCAAGCAAAAGGTGACCCACTGTGGTGGATCACGTTCTTTTGTACAGTATAGGCATGATATGGTAAGTTAATAAATGTATCAAGTTCTTATTGTATAATCTATTCATGAAATCAATCTTCACAAGCTACTATTTATTTGCTCCAGCGAGACTAGGACACCGGTGCACCACCCAGCCCCATTGAATTATGGCATAAGATGCACTAGAACCCCAATAAGGGTTGGGCTAGGCCTGAAGCACAGCGGCTTTATGTAAGTTTTTATGTAACTTGCCACAGTATTACTAATTTAATATTAATCTAAAGTTATAAAAGTAGTAACATATATTTATGTTTTTATAGGAGGAGATGGTCCGACTGTGTGCTCAGCCTACAGCTGAGGGTCAGGATCAGCTGACCGATGACCAGATACGGGAGACTGTTTTGGGCAAGAGGCGTGGCTATGTGCGTGGCTTAGGGACTGGGATGGCACCGACGACATCGTCCTTTGAGAGTGATGCTAGGGCACACGCAGCCACTGAGGCAGTTTAACGAGAGAATGTAGAGTTGCGGCATAAAGTAAATAGCCTCGAGGAGCAATATTCCCAACTAGAGGCTCTTGTGCAGATGATGCTCAGCCAACAGCGTGACACTTCACAACCTTGGTAAGTTTTTAAAATTATATACTTTGGTGGATTTATTATTTATAGAAAATGTTATGTAAACCCCATTACACACCTCACATATGATAAAATAGACTTGCACGAACATACGGCACTCGGTTTGGATGTCCGGTTTGAAACTTATGCAAGTTTCAGCTCTAAAAAGGCCAATTTTGGAGTTTTGACAGACCAAAATTCTGGTTATCGGCCTAACTACACCGAAACCCCATCACTTACCTCACAAATGATAAAATAGAATTGCACAAACTTACGGCACTCGGTTCGGATGCCCGGTTTGAAACTTATGCAAGTTTCAGCTCTAAAAAGGCCCATTTTGGAGTTTTGACAGACCAAAAGGCTGGTTATCAGCCTAACTACACCAAAACCCCATCACACACCTCAAAAATGATAAAATAGACTTGCACAAACTTACGGCACTCGGTTCGGATGCCCGGTTTGAAACTTATGCAAGTTTCAACTCTAAAAAGGCCCATTTTGGAGTTTTGACAGACCAAAATGCCGGTTATCGGCCTAACTACACCAAAACCCCATCACACACCTCAAAAATGATAAAATAGAATTGCACGAACTTACGGCACTCGGTTCGGATGCCCGGTTTGAAACTTATACAAGTTTCAGCTCTAAAAAGGCCCATTTTGGAGTTTTGACAGACCAAAATGCTGGTAATCAGCCTAACTACACCAAAACCCCATCACACACCTCAAAAATGATAAAATAGACTTGCACGAACTTACGGCACTCTGTTCGGATGTCCGGTTTGAAACTTATGCAAGTTTCAGCATCAAAAAGGCCCATTTTGGAGTTTTGACAGACCAAAATTCTGGTTATCGGCCTAACTACACCGAAACCCCATCACTTACCTCACAAATGATAAAATAGAATTGCACAAACTTACGGCACTCGGTTCGGATGCCCGATTTGAAACTTATACAAGTTTCAGCTCTAAAAAGGCCCATTTTGGAGTTTTGACAGACCAAAATGCTGGTAATCAGCCTAACTACACCAAAACCCCATCACACACCTCAAAAATGATAAAATAGACTTGCACGAACTTACGGCACTCAGTTCGGAAGTCTGGTTTGAAACTTATGCAAGTTTCAGCATAAAAAAGGCCCATTTTGGGGTTTTGAAGGACCAAAATGCCGGATATCGGCCTAACTACACTAAAACCCCATCACACACCTCAAAAATGATAAAATAGACTTGCACGAACTTACGGCACTCGGTTCGGATGCCCGGTTTAAAACTTATGCAAGTTTCAGCTCTAAAAAGGCCCATTTTGGAGTTTTGACAGACCAAAATGCCGGTTATCGGCCTAACTACACCAAAACCCCATCACACACCTCAAAAATGATAAAATAGACTTGCACGAACTTACGGCACTCTGTTCGGATGTCCGGTTTGAAACTTATGCAAGTTTCAGCATCAAAAAGGCCCATTTTGGGGTTTTGACGGACCAAAATGTCGGATATCGGCCTAACTACACCGAAACCCCATCACACACCTCAAAAATGATAAAATAGACTTGCACGAACTTACGGTACTCAGTTCAGATGTCCGGTTTGAAACTTATGCAAGTTTCAGCATAAAAAAGGACCATTTTGGGGTTTTGACGGACCAAAATGCCGGATATCGGCCTAACTACACCGAAACCCCATCACACACCTCACAAATGATAAAATAGACTCATGCTACTTTATGTCGTTCTTACTATTTATGCATGCAAAAAAAAAAAAAAAAAAAAAACCTATTCACATTCTATGTTCATATATATTTAATAATTGTTCTAATATATATCATTTGATCTTTATTTCAGATTGATCGGGATTATTGCCGCGCCGTATTTATGTTTTGCATCGAAACTTGTTATTTTTATTTGTTTTTTTTTTTTTTTCCTTTTGTGGACATATGTAGTTACATTTTGGAGACAATTTTTAATTTTTCTATTTATTGTTAAATTGTACTTTTATAAATGTACATAATTAGTTTATTATATGAATGTATTTTTCTTTTTTAATATTTTCATTTCAGAATGCTTGAATTTTATTGTATATCAGGGTGGATGATTGATACAAGTTTAAACAGGAATAAAATAACAAATAAAAAAAAGCAAATATGCTTTTAAAAGAAAAAATGAACTTTTAGCGACGCACACTAGGCGTCGCTAAAAGTGAAATTTAATTTAAATAGATACTATTTGCAACGAACATTGGGTGTCGCTAAAAGTGACTATTAGCGACGCACAGATGGCGTCGCTAATAAAAAACAACCATTAGCGACGGCCTGTATACGTCGCTAATAGTGCATTTTAGCGACGTACACTGTGCGTCGTTAATAGTCACTTTTAGCGACGCCCAATGTTCGTTGCAAATGGTACTTTTAGCGACGCCCTTTGTGCGTCGCTAATATTGACTTTTAGCGACGCCCACTGCATCCTTGTGTAGTATTTGCGATGTTTGTCCAGAAATATTAGCGACGCATAGTAGGCATCGCTAATAGTCACTTTCAGCGATGCCAACGGGTTTGTTCGTCGCCAATACTATTAGCGACGCCACTATCTGTGACGCCTTAGCGACACATGGTTGTGCGTCGCAAAATATCTTTAGCGACGCTCAATAGCACTATTAGCGACGCACGCGTGCGTCACTAATAGTGCCTTTTGTTGTAGCGCAATTATATATAATCATGTTACATATTCACAACTTTATCAAATTCTCAAAGATTACACAAGTACACAAAGTACCAATACATTAAGCAAACCATAACTTTCAAACTACAAGACTTTGTCTACATGAACATAAGTTAGAATGCAATAAATTATACATATATTCATGTTACATGTTCATCACTTCACCAAACTCCCAAAGAATACATAAGTACACAAGGTACTAACCCTAGGTTTTCAAAGTAACTATATGCTAGATGGTTTTCTAACAACAAGTAAGCATGTAAGTCATACAATCAACTTATAAAAATACTACTAAACTTAACTCTATTCTTTACTTAGCAAAATATCATACCTAAAAGGGTTATTCTCAACCCTAAGGAGTTGTGTTCACTTCAACGCCGAACCAATCAGTAGGATTGTAGCCCTTGTGGTGGGGAACAACTTGCTAGAAGGAAACCTTAAGAGATTCCAAGGCTAGAGAAGAGTTTTAGAACGTAGAAGGTTGGAAAACCTAGGTTCTCTTCATCTTTTCTCTCCATGCACAACTTGCTGTAACTTCTCCAGCATTTTCTAAAGATTTTAGATCCCAAGAGTGTTATTTATACTAAAAAAGTCAAGGGGTGAAAAGACCATTTTGCCCTTAATGAGCCGCGAGACCCGTTACACTACAACCCATCCCGAAATGCCCTAATTTGATATTCTTCTTTAACCAAAGTTCTTAAAATTATTTTAAATGATATATCCCAAAAAATTTATTTTCGCTTATTGGAAGGTGCGGCTGGGTCCACCCAGGCCACCCAAGATGCCCTTTTTGGGTCCATTTTTCAAACTATCTCCAATTTTGCTCAAATTCTCACAGGAGGTGTATTTTAACATTCTAAGCATATTTACCTTCTATGGAATACTCAAGTTATGCTTTTAAACATGATTTATATCTAAATAATACATTTGTAGTGCTCTACTAGCAAATAGTGCATGAATAGTGTCCTACCGGCAAAACGAAAAATTTATCTTGATTTTTCAAATCTTTACAAATATAGTATGCTCGCTCGATATACCCCGTGTCATTATTTTGGATAATGGGACGCAATGTAATACCCGACCCAAAAATGTAACCGAGCAAATATTATAAACTTGAACTGTTAGAGTTTGTTTTATAATATTAAATGAATTGGCTGGTTTTGGAATACGAATAGTCTTCAATGTACAGAAAATACTCGGGCGATGCCCGAGCAAGCCATGAATGAGCATCGAAGTACATGTACGTGTATGTATACATATATGGGTATGTATACATATATGTATATATATGTAATATAAATTTATGTATATATAACCATGTATATATATATATATATGAATTATTAAATATATATGTAGATATATATATATATATTTATATAACCGTATGCATATATATATATGTGTGTGTGTGAGAGAGTGTGGTTACATATAATATAAATGAGGGAGGTTAAGAATATATATATATATATATATATATAATATTCAAGGCAACATATAATGAGAAAGTGTGATTACAAAAAAAATCAATCAAAGCAACATTAATGAGGGAGGTTAAGAATTCATAAAATCAAGGAAGGAAAGTCAACAAAAGTAGGAAGAAAAAGAAGGGAAGAGAAGGAGGGAGGACGGTGAAATTTTTCTATAAAAGGGGTTGAGTGCCAAGAGAGAAATTCAGAATGCAAGAGAAGAAGTTGAGGCCAAGGGAGTGATTCTGAAGCTCAGAAGAAGAAGCTAAGGAAATTCAGAGAGAGATATTACAAGCAAAACCTGAAACTGAGGTAGGTGCAACTTAGTTCTGTTTTATTTTTTTAAAAGCATGAAAGTTAGATTTTATGTTAGAATCTTAATAAGCATGGAAGTAGAAACATTTTGCAAAAATAATAAGGGAAAATAGTGCAGAAACAAGGGAGTTATGCTCAGTTGCAAGTCTAAGGGAATAATCAGATTTTTAGAAAATCTAGCATGAAACCTTATTTTTTTTTTTATGTAAAACTGTTTAATGCATGCTCACATGAAGTTTAGAGATGAACTTGGGCTTAGGAAGTGACTCAAAGGTCATGAAATTGAAGAGGAAAACATCGCCAGAAAATCGGTCTTTGCCAGAACAGCTACAGTTATGGCTTTGTTCGACGGCTAAGATCCCATCAATTCCATTTTTTAAAATGGATATGAGATCCCTTTAAAAATCACAGTCGAGCCCCATTAAGAAATCCAAGAAAAACCATCACAGGTGACTCACCATCACCGGAGGAGATGATCGGAGACTCACTGGAGAAGAAGAACAGTGTCGAGTTAGGGTTAGGGTTTGGTTCGAGTTCGGGTTAGACCCGACCCACCTGCATGTGAGGCACAACCAAAACTGTGTCGTTTTGGTTTATGTTTTAATTAGGAATTGGAGGTGTTTGGAAATGGGTTTAATAAATTGGTTTTAAACCTGTTTGGGAATAGGAAAATAGTCTATTCCAATTTAGTGAACTTGTTCATTCTTTGACTATTCCAATTTGGAATAGTAATTCCTGATTTTATAGATTGACCCAATTATTTATAAAATTACAAAGGGGCCCTAGATTTATATATAATTATTATGTGACCCAAAAGTAATTGAATTAAAATAATTAATTACATTTTTAAAAGGAAATTACCAAAATGCCCCCAGGTCAAAAGGAAGTCAAACGAACTCTGATTAAAATGAATGAATAGTGAATTTTTATTATTTTGGGCATTTTGGACTCAACGGTGGAGTTAGAATTGTGAAAATCGGCCCCAAAAAATAAAGTCACTTAAAAGAGCAAAATGACTATTTTGCCTTTTTTAGTACAGAAGTAAAAAATGGAAGTCCGTAAAAGTCTAAACTGTCATGACCTGAGACCCACCCTCTGCGGATCTCGAACCATGACCCCAAGCCGACACTGTTTCTGAGTTGGTATCTCAACTTGCTACACAATCAATGCTACTAACATGCAACAACTATCATAACATAAACATAAATAGCGGAAGATTTAAAATAAAAGTTACATGTTATATATATGGTTCTCAAAATGCAGACTGTAAATTTTCTTTAACTATTGTTCATCCCCAAGACGTGGATGACATGGGAGGCTACAAGACTGTACTACGTATTACACTTACAACTTCCAAAAATGTCCAGGTCTCGCTAGCAGGTTCTATTGTCTGCTCTCATCATCTATTCTTGAAATATTTTAAAATAAATCAAAATGAGCTAACTTAAGCTCAGTAAGTAATTCTCCTTTGCTTTACCATGTGTACAGGTTAATATAGAGAGGTATAATCCAAAAAGAACTAGGATAATGCGAACATGATAGCCAGTCAAGAAATATAGAACTCATCAATGAATATCAAATGGTAGGAAGCTCAAATGATAAATCAATGGAAATCTGAACTGATAACAAATATCATGCTATTACAATCATGAGCTGCCTCAAGCATAATCGTATGTACTCAATAAAAAGCTATGCAATCTCATGATCATTCATAAGAAAATAATATGATCATCTATGATAGTCAATAAATGATAGTAATATCAAAAAAAGTGGATGCACCTTAACTTGGGGCTCGGCATACCCCCTAAGCTCGTATTCAAGCCCAAACCAGGGTCTCTAAGTAGTACTAAGCTCTGTATATACATATCTCTATATCATATGCCTCCCATAGCCACGTAGCTGGTGTTCCTCCTAGAACTTTGACCCGTAGGTCATAATAAGCATCAGATAGAGTTTATGACTCAGTATAAATCTAGCACTCATAATATATCAAGATCATGCTACCTTCACGAAGAGAAAGTGGAACATAACTGGATCTTAGTGGAGAAAATGTAACTCTTGCCTCATAACTGGTGACTAGCACTGCTGAGAACATAACTGGTTGGCCTCACGGCCCACGGTACAAGTGTATCTATGCACAAGTGTACAAAAATCATGATCAAGATATATGGCAATCAACATAGTCAACAAGATAGAACAATATCGTAAATGTGGATTCAATAAACTTTCTGGCATGTACAGAGTACAATAAGTAGTGTATGAAAAACTAATGACATGGCTAGAAGTCTCACATGCAGGGATCAGATATTACTTACCTCTTACTGTATTCCTCTAAAAGTCAGTCCGCTTTCTCTTTTCCTTTTGATGTTCCTATGATTCAGTAAACACATCTCAGTCTATATTTACATAATCTATGCTATTCATAAAATTTTATCCCTCTTTACCATAAGTATCTTATTTGCTAAAATAAACTCTACTATTGAGTCCAGAACATCGAACAAAGTCAGTTTAGGCTTTTACAAACTTCAATTCGGACTTCTATGCTAAAAAGGGCAAAATGGTCATTTTGTACTTTATTTCTCAAGACTTATTTTCATAAATCAGACTTCACCGTTTTTGAGTATGGAATGCTTGAAATAATAAAAATTGACTATTCATTCACTTTAATCAGAGTCCGTTTGACTTTCTTTTAACTTAGGGGCATTTTAGTAATTTCCCTTATTTCTAATTAATTAAATAAATATTTAATTAATTTATTCTTGGGTCATTTCATAATAAATCATAAGTCTAGGGCCCCTTTTTAATTCTTAAAACTTCTGGGCCAAATCTGAATTTCAGTAACTACTATTCCAATTTGGAATAGCCAAACAGTGGTTAAACAATTAAACTAGAATAGGCTATCCACATTCCCAATTTAATTTCTTATCCTTATGACCAAACACTCCTAATCCCATTTTAAAAACATAACAAAATGGTGTAGTATTAGGTTGGTCCTTCGTGCGGGTGGGTCGGGTTTGACCCGAACCCGAACTTAACCCAAAAACTCAAACAGTGTCTTCTTCTTCGATGACACTCTGGTGCCTTCTCCAACACCGGCCACTTTTCTCGATCAATGTTCCAAGCTATTTTTAATGGGGTTTTCTTCCTTATTGCATGAGGATCAAAACCTCATGGTTGGTTTTCCATGCAACTTCCTCCATCTCTACGAATAAGAGGAAACAGTAGCTTTGGTGAGAAAACCCGAACTTCCGGCCACCTTGAAATTTCCAATTCCTTGATATTTCCTCCACTGTTTTGAGCCTAAATTAGCCCCATTGGATTTCTGCACCTCTAGGGATTAAATCCCAGCAATTTATTTCCATTTTAAAGCATGAAATTATAAAAACCCGATTATTCATTAAAACCTGCAACTAAGGTTTTCTATCTCAGTTGTTGACCATTTCACTTGATTCAACTTGAAAATTAAACCTTATTGCGTGTTTGTTATGTCCCTCTATCTAGAATTCAATGAATCATGCTTGAAAACTTAAAAACAGAATGAAAATTCACCCACCAGTGTTGAGCTTTTGGCTCGCAAATACCCTTATTTTCCTCTCTGTTTCTTCCTTGCTTCACTTCTGTTCCACTTCTGAATCCTCAATCAACTCTCAGCTTCTCCTTTTATCCTTTGTTTTTTTGAATTTCTCTAAACCCACAACGTATATATATATATATATATATATATATAGGCAATTCTCATCGTCTTCTCTCTTTCCTCTCTCTTTCCTTTTTCTTTTCTGCTTTTCTTCTTTTTGTTTTCTTAGCATTTATTGTTTCTAAGATATTTTATATATATACAATATAATATGTTACATACACCCCCCTTCATGTCGGTAGCCCCTTCACCATTCCCCAACACCTTCAGCACATACTGATTTCACACACAGTACATGCATAGTGGATGGTGATCACAAGTATTATGTATTTTACATATATTTCGTATATATATATATATAAATATACTTATATACCTCTATACTTCATATATATACGTACTTTATACATGTATATATATATATACCTACATACATGTCATATATATATATACATGAACGCATTTGTATATATATATATATATATATATATATCTATATATATATATATTCATATACGTGTACGTAAACATACTATGTACGTACATCGGTGCATGTACGGGTCTACATGTATGATTCTCCGTACTGTTGGGTCCCTCGTACGGGTGATCCTAGGGTACTCAGAATCGATAGTAATTTAACTCTTGTGGTTGACATTATCATATGTTTTCAAAACTATGCATTATTCATTACAATACATGGTCGGGTTACAAGTCGGTATTACACTATTTGACCTGGCCTACCTCGATTTAAGTGTTATATTCTGGGTCAGGGTGTTACATAAACCAACTTTCTTCGATGTCTCGGACTCAATAGTAGAGTCTAAATTAGCAAAAGAAATACTTATAGTAATGAGATAAAAAATTTGATGAATAGTATTAAACTGAGACGTGTTTACTGATATATAGGAAACTTAAAGGGAAAAGAAAAAGTCACAGAATAATGAACTAGAATGTACTGATAAGGTAAGTAAAACTCAATCTCTTACATGTGGTCTTCCAAGCCATGTTTGTTCTATTACTGCTAGATTTGTACTCTTGTACATACCAAATGTTTATTGTTTTCACAATGTGATATTGTTCTATCTTGTAGATGTTTATTGACTGTTATATCATTGATCATTATATTGTACCATACCTTGAAAAGCCTACTGTTACGTTTTTACTTAACAAATGATATTCAATCTTTATACACTCTTATGGAATCACGAATAATAATGATCTATTATGAATGCCGGATTTGTGCTCAGACAAAATATCCACCTGATGCTTTCTGAGTTGATAAGACCTACGGGTCAAGTTCGTGAACGGACATATGGAAAAGATGGCGTATTTACGCATTGAGTTATTATGGCATTTTATATGCACTTATTGAGGGGGGCATGCCGAGCCTTGAATAGAGTAAATGCATCACTTATGTTGACTGATATAATTATGTTTATTGGATTTATAGGATTATGTCATTCCCTATGAATAATCTTATATTGAGAGTTCACTCATTGATTGTGATAGATTGTTATCGATTTATTGTGGCAGTACATTTATGTTGACAAATTTCTATTAAGAGTCCCATGTTCATGTTATATTCACTACTCATGATTGATTATTGTGACCTCTATTGTTCAATGGCCATTGTGGCATTTTATTCTTATTGGCTGTCACAACATCTTATCTTATGTTAACCCTAACCAGTGTCAGAGATGGGAATTTACTTATTGAGCTTCGTTAGCTCACTCCGACTTACTTATTTTTCAGATAGGGACGTCGTAAGACTGTAGTAGGAGTCCAAGAGCATAGGAGGACATTTTGAGGAATGTATTAGTTACGATATAGTTCTCCCATGTATTCACCATTTAAGGGTGATGTTATGTTAGTTCCTATTTTGATATTGTAGAATCATATTATATATTTAAGACTTCTGCTAATTTACTGTTTAAGTTTTATATTATACATTATTGTCATTGATACAAGGAAATAAATAGTAGAGACGGCCACAAGGTCGGCCTCGCTATACGAGATCCGCATAGGGTAGATTTCGGGTCGTGACAGCTTGGTATCAGAGTTGAGCCCTAGGTTCTAGTGAGTCATGGGAGATAGGATTAAAGTATTAGAACTGTTAAAGTCTAAGAGTCAGTTGATAGATAACACTGACATTACTAAGTTAAACTTTTATATGAACACTAACTGTTATTTTACATATACATTGACTGATTATCTTTTACAGAAACGGCTAACATCAGGAATATGGTGATAGCCAGAAATCATCTGACTGAGATGAATCGGATAGTTCAATTTGACAGAATAGAACGCCTTATGAAAAGAGTCATCAAGGCTCTACCCAGAATTAGGCCCTAATTATTGACCACTTACAATAAAGTAGTGGCACCTACAAAGATCGTAAAACAGGGCGGGAAGGAATTTGCCAGAAGAAGGGTTAATTATGACAATAGAGGCATAATTAAATGCCCTAACTGCCTAAAAGTCCACCAAGGATAATGTCTCAAAAATACCACCGGGAGGTGATCAGGCTACTATACCAGTAGTCGCAGGTATTTTTCTAGTTGTTTACAACTGACCCATATATTGTTTAAATATTGAGTCTACGTATTGATTTATAGCTCCCACATTTACTTCTAAGTTGAACTTAGAAACAGAACCCCTAGGTTACATGTTAACTGTTTCAATACCATCGAGAGATTTATTATTGATGAATACTATATATCGGGGGAAAAGACTATTTGTTATGATGAAAATCGGTGATTCTTGAACAATTGAGATGATTAAGGAAATAGTGACCTTTAGGGAATAATAGTATGTTTAAAGATAAACGATGAGGATTGTCGAGGAATGATATTGAAAATACTAGAGGAGATTTCGATAAATGTTATAGATAAATAAACGAGGCTTGAATGAGAGATAATCTGAAGGAAACTTAATAGATAATTACAAGAGGAGTTGATACTCTAAATAAATTAATGATGTATCAAAAATATGAAAATTCTTGAGTAAGTTATAAATAGACCCTAATAGGGTAAAGATGAATAGAGTCTTAAAGACAATTACTAAATGAATGAGATTGTCAGAATTGACCTTATGAAATGTAATGATTTTGAAAAAAGGCTGACACATGATGAATACATATTAGGAAGAAATTTAATGAATCTTGTGATCTAAAATGATGTGTGACCCAATTTTAGCTAATACTCTATCAAGTTAGATGAAGGTAAATGATAAACGATTCTGAATAACTGTTAGAGATCAATGTGATCTAAATGATTGAAAAGACTGAACTGGTAGTAAATCATTTAGAGAAACCATGAAATTAAGATGATATGTGATTTTTGAGGTACTACGAGGAAATCATTATTCATGAATGATATACATAGAGCATATGAGGTATAGATCATAAGTACACGATTATTAACCGATTAGATACACTTAAAGAAACTAAGAATTCGATGATTTAAATAGTTAAACGATTAGTGACTTTTGGAGGATGATAGCTTGTTTAAATACTAAGGTTAATAGTCTTTGGAAAAGTTTATGCTATGACTGACTTTGATGTTTCTTGGACGATTGAGATGATCAAATGAATAGTGACTTTTGGGAGAAAGTAGTATGCTTAAGGGCAATGGTTAAGGATTCTTGGGAAGAATCATACCAGTGTCGAGGTTGATTGTAATACCCTGACCCGAAATATCGGGTCATATGGCACGCAATACAAGATAACGGGTCGTTGTAAAAAAATTGACTACAAACAGACTAGAAATTGAAGAGTACATAAAATGAAAATATCTATATGCATTATATATGTGTATGGTAGATATATATATATGAATTAATACGTATATTATAGTAAATAAATACACAGACTAATGTGTTTGGTATATGTGATTTAAGTGTATATATATATATAGGTATAAGTATATATATATATATATATATGTATAAACATGGAAATAAATATCTATAAATATATAAATATATATTTATGCATGCATATATATGCATATATATATATGTATATATATGTGTGTGTAAAACTGTGAAACAGTGTGTGTGAGTGTCGGCTATGTGTGTGTGTGTTCACATGTGAGTTAGTGTGTGTGTATATATAATATACATATATACTACAAATATCCACCCCCATTTAATGCAAACTGAAAGAGAAAAAAGAAAATTTATGAGATGGGAAAGGAAGCCGAAAATGGGGACTAGATTAGGGCTCAGTCGTGTAGAGAGAGAGAGAGAGAGATTGATGAGAGAGAAGGGTCAGTGGAATTGTGTATAAGAGCAGATGCATGCACTGCATGCTTGCTCTGAAAGAAAGAAACCAAGAGATAAGGGAGCTAGGAGAAGAATTAGAAAGTGAAGGAGAACAAAATCACAACAAAAGGTGTGAAAACATGAAATTTGTAATTTTCTCTCTCTAAGATTATACATAGATATGAACTGTTTTGAGTTTTTTTATATACGTATGATGTTTAATTTGAGTTTAGAATTTGATCAAGCATGAAATTGGGCTCTAGAAACACCTTAAACATGGAAACCCAGAAGGAACCACCATTGGAGAACCTTGCTCAAGCAGGTCTGAACCGATGGCAACCAACCCATGTTTGGTGTATTGAGACCTTAACTAGACCCTACAAGCACCTCAAAAACATGTGACCGCGATCAAGAAACATAAGGAAAGACCCCCATGAGATGAGTTGCAGGTTTCGGGTTTGAAACCCAACCTCTCAAACTTAGTATAAAACCCACTTTTGAGAATGAAAAATGAAACCCTATGGAAAATGAATCACAACAGAACAAACCCCAATAATTTTGGCTAAAAAATGAGCATATACGACCGAGTTACAAGTTTGGTTATCCAACCTTTAACCGAACTAGTGAGAGCAATACGAACACTAAGATGAATGCCAAAATGGTCCTTAGTGTTGTAGGAACATTTTCGAGTAAAAATAGTAGAGGTTGAGCAACTCAAAACGCACAAAATTAGAAGCTTTTAGCTTCAGAAATTAGGGCAATAGAGGTGGAATGGTGGGGAAGACGACTGAGTTGACTCGCGACTCGGACACGTGGTGGCCTTGAAGGCTACCACCACGTTATTAGAACGGTGGTGTTTTGGGCTAAAGGGTTTTTAAAACCCTAAGGCGACCTATTTGGTTATGTGTATACAAGCCAATTAAATAACCTCTGTGTGATTGGGGATAGCTTATTCCGGTTTAAGGGTTTTATCCGCCATTTGGTTTCAAAAAGCTCAGAAAAAAAGGGAGGGGTCGTAGCCCCTAGGACTCGAACAAGAGATCAAGAGGAAGGGAACCAAGCGTGCGAACCAGTTGGGACGGGACAATCCCATGCCAACCTAAAGCACCGAAATATATATATATATATATATTATATAAAATATATAAAATAAAATAAAATAAAATAAATTGATTAATTAAATTAAATAATGACGAAATGGCCCGTTGACCAAATTTAACAAGTTATTAGTGTATTCTTACTATCTCGGACCTCTTAAGTCCAATGGTGAGGTCCAAGTCACGAGAAGAGGTCCCAAAAAATTTAAAAACCCGTAAAAATGCTAAATGACCAAAATACCCCTACTTCTACCAAACCCAAACAGAGTTCCGCGAAAGCCTAAATTGACATTCTCCGACGTTCTGGACTCAATGGTAGAGTCTATTCGACCAAAAGAAGTGTTTAAAATAAAAAGACATAAAATTTGATGAATAGCATCAGTTGGGTGGTTATACACTAGAACATTGTCGAAGTACCTAAAACTAAGGCTCGTATATTAAGACGAAATACGAAAAAGACATGACACGTAAACATGTGAAGTAAATAAATTTAATTTAAAATTAATGGAGCTACCAGAAAAGTATAAATTGAAATGAAATTTATTCCTAACATGATAAATTGTGCCTTGGTTAAAATACAAGTGAACTATAATGGATAAAAAGCAACTGGATTTCATGGACGAGCTCCTATGGCAACTCAAAGTGATTCAAAAGCATATCCAAATCGGTAAGACAAATGAAGTCGTCTCGGTCAGACCCTTCATATACAAAACCCCTTCAGTCCCAATGAGCCGATCCGCACAAGAAGCAGCAACATGGAGACATGTTGAGGAAAAATTCAAAGAGGAAGAGGAAAAACGAGAAAATAATGAAACCTTAGCTGAAATGCGCCGTTGGTAATATTTATTATCATTAAATACATAAATAACTAGACTATATTGCACGGCTATAGTTAGACTGACTTATGGGTGTAGGCTTGTATAGTCTAGATATGAGTAAAATCACAAGTTGATTAAATGCATGTAGAATTTATGAATTTTCATAAATTGTTTTAGGATAAGGAGGGAGAAAGGGAAAGGAAGAGCACCGTAATAGGGCCAGCCTAATGGCATAAGGTGAGTAACCCTGTATTTGAAGTGGAGATTTAACTCCACGGATTTGAAAAGGTTTTAAGTTCAAAAGATATGAAGAATTTGAATTTCAAATTCATTATTTACATGGTTTTAGTTTAAATTGTTTTATTTTTATAATCCTATTGTGACATGCTCAGTGATTGATTTCTATAACAGTTTTCTTAAAATGTTTCAGCATGTCTAAGTTAAAATGCAATTCTTGTTAAATGTTCTGAATTTGCTTATTCCAAGTATACGAAACTATCAATAAGTCATGACCATGATGTTTTAAATTGCTCACGAAAAAAGTATCTATTGACATAGTCATATGAAATGTATTTGAATGCAAAATAAACAGTGCATAAGCACATAGACAAGATTTTGGGTTTTAGAACTCAATTGCCTTGTAAAATAAACAGGATTTTGGGTCCTTCGGATTTCAATTGCCATGTAAAATGCCAAGTAGCAGGATCTAATCCCCCAAGCACAAATATCTTTACATATAGGTAAAATGGGAGTCTGGTTCGAAACAGATTCCACTAATGAAAGTGATAAAATGTTATGATAAGATTGGAAGCAGGTTTTACCCTCGTTTTCACTATACATATGTTTTGAGTTTCTATACTCCATTTTAAGAAATATATGTTTAGCTTGAATACTTTAAATGTTTCAAAGCTTTATGTTATAAAAGAATACATACTTTTTTTGTTCAAAGTATACGAGCAATTGGTAGTGATTGTTTTATAAACTCTCAAATGCTAAACCACTGGCAATTGAAACCCCATGACAAATGCTGGAATTACTCACAAGCTTAGATTAGCTTACTCGAATTTTTATCCGACCCCCTTTTAGGTGAATAAAACAAGTCCTGATTTTGATGATGATGGTATTGAACTACGCTCATTTTGAGGAAGGGCATAAGGAGCTTATACAGGATTTGTAGTCTTTTGAAGAACACTATGCAATTCTAGTTAGTTTTGTATTAGTAAGACGGTACACTGTTATGTATTAAGCCCCACGGGGCAACTGAATAGATTGTAATTATAATGTCCTTAAGTTTTTGTTATGCTCTAGATGTTAAATCATGTTTACTATTATGAATAGTGGCAGTACCGGATGGATGTGCGTAAATTTAAAATAAGAAAAGAAAAGAAAATTTTTTTCACACTTCTGCAAACGTATGGCCGCACCGCCGTCCGATACCGCTGCTTATGTTATGTGAGCCTTGCCCTAAGGCCTCCGGGTCGAAGGGTGGCGGTCGCGATACAAGATCCACATAGGATGGATTTTGGGTCGTGACAACATGGTATCAGAGATTAGGTTAAGGGTCTTTGGGAAAGACCAAGTCATGATTAAGGTTAAGAAATGATTAAAATTTAATGATACCGTACGTGGTATCAGAGCTCTAGGTTGACTTCATCCAACTTAGTGACACTAGGAGACTAGAAATAGAATTATGAGTTAGGTAGGTTCTAGGCTACCTAAAATATGTGAAGTAAGTAGTTGGAAGTAAGGGCGGGGTATGGGACCCGCATTATATGAAGTAGATATGTGAAGCATGTGACGTAATATGAAGACAGGGTATGGGACCTGCACTAGAGTAAGCAAGAAATTAGAAATATGTAATAAAAAAGGCGAGGTATGGGACCCGTAGTTAAATAAGAATAAGTAAAATGAAAACGAGAAGTAAATGTGGACTAAAATTCCACCACAAACATCAAGGATAATAAAATATTAAACCTTGAGGATACGAAGTAAGTAGATGTAAACTTTGTGTGATATATGTGTAATGAGAAACTAACAGATATGTGTTTTTCCAGCAACAATGGTAAACAAGAAAAAGAATACGAGAAACCCAGAAGACAGACTAGATCGAGTTGAGCACATTCTTGAGACAATGGCTCAAACTATGATAGGTGTCCAAGCTCAGGGCAGAGCACCACCTCAGGTGCAAAATTTCTGGCTACCACAAGATCAGGGACAGCCCGCTGGAGTAATAAACACATTAAGCTATAAAACATTCTAGGGCTTCAAACCTTCTAGGTTTGATAGATTAGACACTACGATCGACACAGAAGCGTGGGTCAAGGAAATAGAAGCGTATATTCACGGTTATGCCATGTACAGGGGAACAAAAGGTCTCTTTTGCTGCCTTTACCTTTAAAGATGCGGCTTATGAATGGTGGCTTCTAGAAAAGGAAAGAGAGCCACCGATGACTTGGGAAAGATTTTTAGAAGTATTTTATGACAAAAATTTCCCAAGGTCACTGAAAAACCAAAAGATAGTAGAGTTTGCAACCCTGACCCAAGGGGCGATGACAATAGCGGAGTACGAGGCCAAGTTCATGAAACTGGCTCGCTACTCGCCTCACATTATTATAACAGAGGATTTGAAAGCAAGGAAGTTTGAGAGTGACCTTAGGGATGGTATCAGATACAGACTTGAGCCTTTTGAACTTCCCACGTATAATGCTGTGGTAAATCGCGCCAAAATCTTAGAGAGAGCTGGGGTTGCTTTATCTTAGAAAAAGGACAAGAAATAGATTAGCCCCACTCAACAAATGAAGAAAACTAGAACGGGAGTCAAAAGTATGACTTCTATCAATGAAGGGAGTACTACTGATCAAAAAATGGTAGAAACTCCTGTATGCCCTACTTGCCAGAAAAGACATTTTGCACCTTGTTGGCAAGGAACTGGAGTTTGCTATAAGTGTGGATTATCTGGACATCGCATTAAGGAGTGCCCAAAGTGGAGTTCAACTCCCGGGGAGCCTACTGTAATAGCTTCATCGACTACACCACAGGCTCGGACTGTTGTGAAACCAGGGGGAAGCCAGGAACCTATGAGGTATGGGCGAGTTTTCAATATATTTTCTGAAGATGCGCAACCCTCAAAGGGTCCACTAGGTACCTAGTCTGATATTTTAATTCTGTCAAAAATATGTTTGTCGTTAAATTAAACTGTTAGACACATGAATATGATAAATGAAGTAACATAGAAAGAAAAGAATTATAAACTCTTAAATATGAACGCTCAAGTTTTGACGACAAAACTTTAATAAGAATGGGGGAATGTAATACCCTGACCCAAAATATCGGGTCATATGGCACGCAATACGAGATAACGGATCGTAGTAAAAAAATTGACTACAAACAAACCAGAACTCGAAGAGTACATAAAATGAAAATATCTATACGCATTATATATGTGTATGGTAGATATGTATATATATATATATATGAATTAATATGTATATTATAGTAAATAAATACACACACTAATGTGTGTTTGGTATATGTGATTTAAGTGTATATATATATAGGTATAAGTATATATATATATACACATGGAAATAAATATCTATAAATATATATATTTATGCATGCATACACATGCATATATATGTATATATATGTGTGTGTAAAACTGTGAAACAGTGTGTGTGAGTGTCGGCTATGTGTGTGTGTGTGTGTGTATAATATACATATACACTACAAATATCCACCCCCATTTAATGCAAATTGAAAAGAGAAAAAGGAAAATTTATGAGATGGGAAAGGAAGCCGAAAATGGGGACTATATTAGGGCTGAGTCGTGTAGAGAGAGAGAAAGAAAGATTGATGAGAGAAAAGGGTCGGTGGAATTGTGTATAAGAGTAGATGCATGCATTGCATGCTTGCTCTGAAAGAAAAAAACCAAGAGATAAGGGAGCTAGGAGAAGAATTAGAAAGTGAAGGAGAACAAAATCACAACAAAAAGGTGTGAAAACATGAAATTTGTCATTTTCTCTCTAAGATTATGCATAAATATGAACTGTTTTGAGTTTGTTTCTATACTTATGTTGTTTAATATGTGTTTAGAATTTGATCAAGCACGAAATGGGCTCTAAAAACACCTTAAACATGGAAACCCAAAAGGAACCACCATTGGAGGACTTTGCTTAAGCAGGTCTGAACCGATGGCAACCAACCCATGTTTGGTGTATTAGGACCTTAACTAGACCCTAGAAGCACCTCAAAAACATATGACCGTGATCAAGAAACATAAGGAAAGACCCCTATGAGATGAGTTACAGGTTTTGGGTTTGAAACCCAACCTCTCAAACTCAGTATAAAACCCACTTTTGAAAATGAAAAATGAAACCCTATGGAAATGAATCACAACAGAACAAACCCCAACAATTTTGGCTAAAAAATGAGCATATACGACCGAGTTACAGGTTTGGTTATCCAACCTTTAACCGAACTAGTGAGAGCAATACGAACACTAAGATGAATGCCAAAATGGTCCTTAGTGTTGTAGGAACATTTTCGAGTAAAAACAGTAAAGGTTGAGCAACTCAAAACTCACGAAATTAGAAGTTTTTAGCTTCAAAAATTAGGGCAACAGAGGTGGAATGGTAGGGAAGACGACTGAGTTGACTCGTGACTCGTTTTAAACGGGTGGGGGTGACTCGGACACGATGGTGGCCTTGAAGGCTGCCACCACGTTATTAGAACGATGGCCTTTTGGGCTAAAGGGTTTTTAAAACCCTGAGGCCGACCTGTTTGGTTACGCGTATATGAGCCAATTAAATAACCTTCATGCGATTGGGGATAGCTTATTGCGGTTTAAGGGTTTTATCTGCCGTTTGGTTTCAAAAAAATCAGAAAAAAAGGGAGGGGCCGTAGCCCTTGGGACTCAAATAGGAGATCAAGAGGAAGGGAACCAAGCGTGCGAACCAGTTGGGACGGGACAATCCCGTGCCAACCTAACGCACCGAAATATATATATATATATTATATAAAATATATAAAATAAAATAAAATAAAATAAATTGATTAATTAAATTAAATAATGAAGAAATGGCCCGTTGACCAAATTTAACAAGTTATTAGTGTATTCTTACTATCTCGGACCTCTTGAATCCAATGGTGAGGTCCACGTCACAAGAAGAGGTCCCAAAAAATTTAAAAATCGTAAAAATGTTAAATGACCAAAATACCCCAACAGCTACCAAACCCAAACAGAGTTCCACGAAAGCCTAAATTGACTATCTTTGACGTTCCGGAACTCAATGGTAGAGTCTATTCGACCAAAAGAAGTATCTAAAATAAAAAGACATAAAATTTGATAAATAGCATCAATTGGGTGGTTATACACTAGAACATTGCCGAAGTACCTAAAACTAAGGCTCGTATATTAAGACGAAATACGAAAAAGACACGACACGTAAACATGTGAAGTAAATAAATTTAATTTAAAATTAATGGAGCTACCAGAAGAGTATAAATTGAAATGAAATTTATTCTTAACACGATAAATTGTGTCTTAGGTTAAAATACAAGTGAACTATAATGGATAAAAAGCAACTGGATTTCATGGACGAGCTCCTATGGCAACTCAAAGTAATCCAAAAGCATATCCGAATCGGTAAGACAAATGAAGTCATCTCGGTCAGGCCCTTTATATACAAAACCCCTTCAGTCCCAATGAGTCGATTCGCACAAGAAGCAGCAACATGGAGACATGTTGAGGAAAAATTCAAAGAGGAAAAGGAAAAACGGGAAAATAATGAAACCCTAGCTGAAATGCGCCGCAGGTAATATTTATTATCATTAAATATATAAATGACTAGATTATATTGCACGGCTATAGTTAGACTGACTTATGGTGTAGGCTTGTACAGTCTAGATATGAGTAAAATCACAAGTTGATTAAATGCATGTAGAATTTATGAATTTTCATAAATTGTTTTAGGATAAGGAGGGAGAATAGGAAAGGCAAAGCACCGCAGTAGGGCAGCCTAAAGGCATAAGGTGAGTAACCCAATATTTGAAGTGCAGATTTAACTCCATGGATTTGAAAAGGTTTTAAGTTCAAAAGATATGAAGAGTTTGAATTTCAAATTCAGTATTTACATGGTTTCAGTTTAAATTGTTCTGTTTTATAATCCTATTGTGACATGCTCAGTGATTGATTTCTACAACAGTTTTCTTAAAATGTATTTCAGCATGTCTAAGTTAAAATGCAATTCTTGTTAAATGTTCTGAATTTGCTTATTTCAAGTATACAAAACTATCAATAAGTCATGAACATAATGTTTTAAATTGCTCATGAAAAAGTATCTATTGACATAGTCATATGAAATGTATTTGAATGCAAGATAAACAGTGCATAAGCACATAGACATGATTTTGGGTTTTAGAACTCAATTGCCTTGTAAAATAGATAGGATTTTGGGTCCTTCAGATTTCAATTGCCCTGTAAAATGCCAAGTAGCAGGATCTAATCCCCCAGGCACAGATGTCTTTACGTATAAGTAAAATGGGAGTCTGGTTCGAAACAGATTCCACTAATGAAAGTGATAAGATGTTATGATAAGATTGGAAGCAGGTTTTGCCCTTGTTTTCACTATACATACGTTTTGAGTTTCTATACTCCATTTTAAGAAATATATGTTTCGCTTGAATACTTTAAATGTTTCAAAGCTTTATGTTATAAAAGAATGCATACTTTCTGTGTTCAAAGTATACGAGCAATTGGTAGTGATTGTTTTATAAACTCTCAAATGCTAAACCACTGCCAATTGAAACCCCATGACAAATGCGGGAATTACTTACAAGCTTAGACTAGTTTACCCGGATTTTTATCCGACCCCCTTTCAGGTGAATAAAGCAAGTCCTGATTTTGATGATGATGGTATTGAACTACGCTCATTTTGAGGAAGGGCATAGGGAGCTTATACAGGATTTGTAGTCTTTTGAAGAACACTATGCAATTCTAGTTAGTTTTGTATTAGTAAGATAGTACACTGTTATGTATTAAGCCCCACGGGCCAACTGAATATGATTGTAATTATAAAGTCCTTAAGTTTTTGTTATGCTGTGGATGTTAAATCATATGTACTATTATGAATAGTGGCAGTACCGGATGGATGTGCATAAATTTAAAATAAGAAAAGAAAAGAAAAAGTTTTTCACTCTTCCACAAACGCATGGCCGCACCGCCGTCCGATACCGCTGCTTATGTTATGTGAGCCTTGCCCTAAGGCCTCCGGGTCGAAGGGTGGCGGTCGCGATACGAGATTCGCATAGGGTGGATTTCGAGTTGTGACATTGATGACTCTTAAGTCATTAAACTATGAATTGATCAATAAATTGGGGGAAACTATAATTTGAACAAGGGCAACAGGTTAAATGCTCTTTTGGAAGATATAAGGTGACATAGAGTTGGGATTGTGAAATCTTGGAAAGTCGGTGGATTTAACAACAAATCTATATGAGAGATGGTTTGAGGAAGACTTAATGAATAGTAAAGTGAGGGCTTTGAGACTCTAGATGGATTGATGACATATCAGAAATATGAGGATTTTTGAGTGAGTCATATAGGGTAAAGACAAATGGGTCATTAGGAGGCAAATACTGATTGAACGAGACAACCTGTAATATCCTAACCCGAGATATGACACGTAAACCGGAGTAGACCCGGTCGAGTACACGTAAACCGAGATAGGTTGGGTCGAGGAGCGTAACACCAGTTGTAACGAAACATGAGTTTCGAATAAATAAAATAATTTTATTTCATCTAAAAAGAGTCAAATAATAATACCGAGCTTTTACCAAGCAATGATAATAATATCAAGAGTAAACCGAGACCGATTCAGACTGAGAATAGTAGACCCCAAAATATACGAACTATTTTAATGAGTAATATACAGTGATGGGTATGATTACTGAGGTAATCAGTAGAAGTTATAATCTCAAGGAATTACGATATTAAGAAAAGCCAAGTACGAACAGACCGAGCCAATGAAAATAATACCCGACATTTATCCGAAGCAACGCAATAAATAATATACAGTAATGGGCACGTAGTTCGAGACAAATAGCGATAATCACAAATAAAAATAAAATACGATATGTAATATACAAGAAATGGTTACAAGCAATCCCGAGTAACCTAGGACTATGCCTCGTAATGCGTGCACGCACGCATTCCCATACACGTATATGTTTGCATGGACGCATAGTCCATTAAAAATTAGAGTATGTATATACTATTAGAAATAGATATATATGTATATATATGGATATATATTGACGTATAAATAATGTATAATTAGGTGTATATATGCATAATGTATAAAGTGTTGCATGGTGTATATGTATGTATATTATATGAAAAAGAAAAAGAAAGAAAAGAAAAGGGAGCTTCATGCATGCAGCCTACATACATGTGATGGGTGTTGTGTGTGCCGGCAGTGTGTATGTGTGATTGAGTGTGTGTATATATTATATACATAAAATATACAAATATCTTATGTGAATTGAATGCAAATCTGTATTCTTAGAAAAGAGAAAGAGAGAAATTAAATGGGGCAGAAAGAGGAAGTCAAGGAAGGTTACAAGTGAAGGGATAGAGAGAGAGAGAGAGAAAGAAATTAAAGCGGTTGATGTGTGTCTCTATATATTATGTATATATACGTGAGGTATGGGATAGGAAACAGAGAAGAAAGAAAATCAGAGGGAACTGAGAAGGAATAGAAGAAACCATAAGTGAAGGGGGAACCTGGACCAAGAGAAAATTCAGAAAAAAGGTAAGAGAGCTAGTTTCTGTTTTTTTTTTAAGATTCAAAGCATGATGTTTAGTTTTAACAGTAGGGTCTTACAAAGCATGAAAACGGGTTTAATTTGCAAGTTAAATCAAGTGAAATGGTTCAGAAATCAATAAGAAATGTTGAGTTGCAGGTTTTTAGAGAATAATTGGAGTTCTAGCATTTTATGTGTAAAACTTAAAATGAATGATGGGGAATGGTTGTTGTAAGGTGCAGAAAGCAATTAGAAAAAGAAAAGGGTCAAAACAGTGAGCAACTAAGCATGAAATACAAAATTTTTAGGTCACCGGAGCTACTGTTCTTCCCTATTTCGAGAAGATATAATGAACTAAATCAAAATCTAAACCTAGTTATGAATTCCTTGTGAAAAATAGAACAGAATCACATTTGAAAAAGATTGAAAAATGACCAAAATTAGGTTGCCGTCGCCAGAGATGGCGACGGAAACCTACCAGAGTTTCACTGGAAAACGAGGAAGATGACTGTTGGTTTAGGGTTTGGATTCGGGTCATGGGTCGGATCCGGGTCGGGACCCGACTGAAACAAAAACGGGTGAACCAAAATGACGCAGTATCGGTTTAAGTTTAAAAGATTTTAAATTGAATTAGGAGAGTTTGGTAACACGGATAGGAAATTAAAATTGAGGCTGAAATAGGAATAGGGATATCCTGTCCCTGTTCCGTGGCTATACACTGTTTGGCTATCCTTAATTAGGATATGATTTTTTGAAATTATAATTGAACCCAAAAGTTACAGAATTTGCAAATAGACCCTCAACTTTCAATTATTATGAATTGATCCCCAGAATAAAATATTAATTAAATATTAATTTAATTAAGTAATTTAAAAATAATAGAAAATTACAAAAATGCCACTGAGTCAAAAAGTAGTCAAACGAACTCCGATTAAAATAAAAGAATAGTGAATTTTTATTATTTTTAGCATTCCAGACTCAACTGTAGAGTCCAATTTGTTAAAATAGGTCTCGAGAAGTGAGAACCCGTGAAAGTGTAAATGACCATTTTACCCTTTATAGTAACGATGTCCAAATTTCACATATGAATAGTGTATTTTAACTATCTCGGATATTCTAAGACCAATGGTGAGGTTTGTTTAGTAATACGAGGTCCTGAAAAATAAAAGACCCGTAAAGGTACAAAATGACCGTTTTGCCCTTTTTAGTACCGAAGCCCGAATTGAATTCCGCGAAAGCCTAAATCATCTTTGTTCGACACTCCGGATTCAATAGTAGAGTTTATTCTAGTAAAAGAGATATAAATAATAAAAAGAAAAAGAAGGCGGTTTGACATTCTGGGCAAATACAATAAAAGGTAAGTAAAATTCGATCTCTGCATGTGTTACATTCCAAGCCATTGCATAGTTTCTTGTATATATATATATATATATTGTCTATTGTACTCCATATATCCGCACCAGTATTTATTCAGCCACATTAATATTTCCCTATCATGTGGGAGACAGTTATTGATCTCTATATGTATCTCGAGCATGATTGTACACTTGTGCACAGATTTCTTTATGTACACTTGTACCTAGGGCCATAAGGGCCAGATAGTTATATTCGTAGCAGTCTAGTAAACCGTAACCTCGAACACTATTGTTATGTCACATTGTATACAGAGCAATATTCATACAGCCGACCGGAACTGAATATTCATACAGCCGACGGGAACTGAATATTCATATAGCCAACTAGAACTAAATATGAGCTCGGTATGTCTTTTTTAGTCAGAGCAATATTCATACAGCCAAGTGGAACTGAATACGAGCTCAGAGCATCTCAGTTTTAGTTGATATCACTATCCCTTATTGTTGATATTCATAGCTTGATCATGTTATATTGTTATTGAATGATCATTAGATTTTACAGCTTTCAGTACAGTGCTTACCTTTCATACTTGTTATAGCTCATGACTATAGCAGTATGACATTGTTAGCATAGCAGTTTCAGTTCCTTATCATTTGACTTCCATCATCTGATATTGAGTTATATATATTCATTGACTGGCTAGCATTCTTTTATACCTTGTGCATATGGCATAGTAAAGGACTACTTACTGAGTTCTTATAGCTCATCAGATACTACACAACATTTTGTAGGCACAGATATCGAGGACAAACAATAGGGCCTGATAGCTAGAGGTGGACATTCATTTTTGAAGTTGCAGTGTAATACTTAGTACAGACAGTCTTATAGCTCTCCCATGTTATCCACGTCTTGGGGATGAACAGTTGTATTAAGAAATTTTATATTCTGCATTTTGTAAACATTATATATATATCACATGCAGCTTTTATTTATTTTTCTTCCGCATTTTAGTTGTTGCATGTTAGTAGCACTGATTGTGTTGCAAGTTGAAACCCTTGGTTCGACAAGCAGCGTCGAATCGGGTGCACGACACGAGATCCGCATAGGGTGGGGTCTCGGGTCGTGACACTACCAAGTGAACATTATGAAATGTTATGGTTCTAAAAGGAGATTGACACGTGATGAATGATTATTGGAAAAAATTCAATTGATCTTGTTGATATAGGTGACAATATGACCCAATTGTGGGCGGTACTTTATTGAATTAGCTGAATCTATTTCAAAAGACGAATGATTGATGACTCCGAATGACTTTTAAGGATCAACATGATCTGACAATTAAAGAGACGAAAATTGTGGCATAGTGTCTAGAAAATTAGTGATGACAACGACTGTGCAAAAATGATACAAAATTCTTTGAGCTACGAGAACAATAAAGATTGAGGTAGAAAGTAAGAATAATTAAATCCGTGAAACTAAGAAAGTTGAGAAATTCCATGGTGCGAAAAACTTGACATAATCTTGATTAACTTTGAATGTCAAATGTAACGATAAAATTATGGGATGGCTACTTGATGTGAACAATCTTGAAATATGATATAAAGTCCGGAATGGACAAGATTGTGGATAGCAGTACTTGTAAATGAATAACTGTTAGTATCCTATTAAATCTTTGGTTACAGATGAGACTAATCACCTCACTATGTGGCTCTGAAGTCACAGAATGTACAAGGAATTCCCTATACGGTTGAATAAGTTCTTTGAAAGAAAAAATTGTAAAAGTTGAATAACGACTAGGGAGAGAAATGTAACATATGATGAAAAACTGAAGATGATAACGAGTATAAGAAATGAGACATTTGAATAACCTTTCTGAGCAAAGGTAAGTGAAACCAAAATAATGGTTATAAATTAAAAAGTCATAAAACTTTGAGATTTGAACTAATCAACTGATGTGGAAAATTCAAGGTAAACCAAATATGATAACACCATTAAGAACACTTTCGAAGTAGACTATCATATGAAGAATCAATGACTGGGGTAAAAGACTACCCTAAAATTTTTCTAAATATATGTACTATACTTTAGTCTATGAAAGAATGAAAAATCTGTGAAAAGCTCAATTGTAAAAAGCATTCGTACCAGTAAGAAAATGAAGAACTGATTTCCTTAACATGCACATGACTTTGAAAACAAAGGTAGGTATGCCAATGAATAATACAAAAATAATGAAATAATACAAAATGAAATGAAAAAAGGATTGATAAATCTTCAAGAAATGGACACGTGATTGAGAAATCACAATGAAAATTTTGAATAAATCTGAGGTTACCCGTGCATGGGATAAATATTGTAATGCAAAGAGAATACAAGTAAACTGTCCTGGCATGAACCAAAAGACGTTCATGAAAACAAAAGGGAATATGACGCTGAAAATGCTAAAGGGAAACACGATGATTGTCATAATTAAATAAAGTCCAATAGATAAAAAGAAACTTAAATGAGTGACATAGAAAATCTCACAACCGAACGCATGTCGTGAATCCAAGGCAGGATTCGTAACAGAAAAAAAATAAAAAAATAAAAATAAATTGAGAGGAAAGTGATTAGAGAGGAAAGAAGCTATGTATAAACTTCAAGCAGGTGAGACTGTAATCTTTTTCTCCTTAATCATTATTCTAAGCCTCCATATGAATTCAATAATGTAACTTAGTAAAACCTAAAGTACTTGAATGAGAAGCCCAAAACACTTTAAACGATAGAAGTGATGTAGTCTAGTTACACTGTTGACTTCCTATGACCACTACCAAAGAAACGGATAGAAAGGAAAAGATCATGGTACTAAGATACCTTTACCTGGCACATGATATGCCATACGACACCAACATAAGTTGAGAGACCATGAACAGTAAAGTAATCAAGACTTAGTACCAAATGAGATGAATATAATGACTAGACGTGGACCTAGTCAAGATATTGGTAACAAGGGGAAATAGTCAAGTATCTGAAAAGATGACTTAGGGTAAGTAATGAAAGTAATAGACACCTAGCCATAGATCTAAGAACTAAAGAAATACCCATGGGAATGTTAATACTAAAATTTGAAGACAATGAGTTAAAAGTCTCCAAGAAGTTAAAAGGTCAAACCCGTAACTTTCAAAATTCACTATTGAATTAAAACAAAGAGGGATACAAAAGAATTGTGAACCTTGTATAAAAAAAAAAAAAATCTTCTTGCTTGAGAATATAGTATCTGAATGCTAGAGATAAGTCCAAAAGACAGATTAAAAAGGAAATTATGATGATGGAATTGGCATGAGGGGATAATAGAGCTTCCTAGATACGAACATCCGAGTTTTGAGGACAGAACTCATTTTAAGAGGGGTAGAATGTAATACCCCGACCCAAAATGTAGCCAAGCAAACACTGTAAACCCGAACTGTTAGAGTTTGTTTTATAATATTAAATGAATTGGTTGGTTTTGTAATACGAACAGTCTCGAATGTACAGACAATGCCCAGGTGATACCTAAGCAAGCCATAAGCGAGCATCGAAGCAAGTGTGCGTGTATGTATACGTATATGTATACATATATGGGTATGTATACATATATGTATATATATGTAATATAAATTTATGTATATATTACCATGTGTGTATATATATATATATGTGTGTGAGTATATGTGTGTGAGAGAGTGTGGCTCCATATAATATAAATGAGGGAGGTTAAGAATATATATATATATATATATATATAATATTCAAGGCAATATATAATGAGAAAGTGTGGTTACAAAAAAAAAAAATCAATCAAAGCAACATTAATGAGGGAGGTTAAGAATTTAGAAAATCAAGAAGGAAACTTAACAAAAGTAGGAAGAAAAAGAAGGGAAGAGAGAGAGGGAGGACAGGTGAAATTTTTCTATAAAAGGGGTTGAGTGCCAAGAGAGAAATTCAGAATGCAAGAGAAGAAGTTGAGGCCAAGGGAGTGATTCTGAAGCTCAGAAGAAGAAGCTAAGGAAATTTATAGAGAGATATTGCAAGCAAAACCCGAAACAAAGGTAGGTGCAACTCAGTTCTGTTTTGTTTTTGTAAAAGCATGAAAGTTAGATTTTATGCTAGAATCTTAATAAGCATGGAAGTAGAATCATTTTTCAAAAAGAATGAGGGGAAATAATGCAGAAACAAGGGAGTTATGCTCAGTTGCGGGTCTAAAGGAATAATCGAATATTTAGGAAATCTAGCATGAAACCTTATTCTTTTTATGTAGAACTGTTTAATGCATGCTCACATGAAGTTTAAAGACGAATTTAGGCTTAGGAAGTGACTCAGAGGTCATGAAATTGAAAAGGAAAACATCTCCAAACAATTAGTCTCTACCGGAACTGCCATTGTGATGGCTTTGTTCGACGGCCAAGACCCCATCAATTCTATTTTTGAAAATGGATATGAGATCCCCTTAAAAATTATAGCCGAGCCCCATTGAGAAATCCAAGAAAAACCATCGTCGGTGAGTCACCGTTGCCGGAGGAGATGATCGGAGACTCATTGGAAAAGAAGAACAATGTCGGGTTAGGGTTAGGGTTTGGTTCGGGTTTGGGTCATACCCGACCCACCCGCATGTTAGGCACACCCAAAACTATGTTGTTTTGGTTTATGTTTTAATTGGGAATTGGAGGTGTTTGGCAATGGGTTTAATAAATGGGTTTTAAACCCGTTTGGGAATAGGAATAGTCTATTCCAATTTAGTGAATTTGTCCACTGTTCGACGGCCAAGACCCCATCAATTCTATTTTTGAAAATGGATATGAGATCTCCTTAAAAATTACAGCCGAGCCCCATTGAGAAATCCAAGAAAAACCATCGCCGGTGAGTCACCGTTGTAGGAGGAGATGATCGGAGACTCACTGGAAAAGAAGAACAATGTCGGGTTAGGGTTAGGGTTAGGGTTTGGGTTTGGTTCGGGTTTAGGTCACACCCGACCCACCCGCATGTTAGGCACACCCGAAACTGTGTTGTTTTGGTTTATGTTTTAATTGGGAGTTGGAGGTGTTTGGAAATGGGTTTAATAAATTGGTTTTAAACCCGTTTGGGAATAGGAATAGTCTATTCTCATTTAGTGAATTTGTCCACTGTTTGGCTATTCCAATTTGGAATAGTAATTCTTGATTTTGCAGATTGAACTAGTTGTTTATAAAATTACAAAGGGGCCCTAGATTTATATATAATTATGATGCAATCCAAAAGTAATTGAATTAAAATAATTAATTACATTTTTAAAGGGAAATTACCAAAATGCCCCTAGGTCAGAAGAAAGTCAAACAAACTCTGATTAAAATAAATGAATAGTGAATTTTTATTATTTTGGGCATTCCAGACTCAACGGTGGAGTTTGATTTGTGAAAATAGGCCCTAAAAAATAAAGACACGTAAATGTGTAAAATAACTATTTGGCCCTTTTGGTGCAGAAGTTCGAATGGAAGTCCGTAAAAGTCTAAACCGACTTTCTTCGGCGTGCCGAACTCAATAGTAGAGTATAAATTAGCAAAAAAGATAATTATAGTAACAAGATATAAAATTTTTTGAATAACATTAAACTGAGACGTGTTTACTGGTATATAGGGAACTCAAAAGGAAAAGTAAAAGTCACAGAATACTGAACTAGAACGCACTGATAAGGTAAGTAAAACCCAATCTCTTTCATGTGGTCTTCCAAGCCATGTTCATTCTATTACTGTAAGATTTGTACTCTTGTACGTACCAAATGTTTAGTGTTTCCACAATGTAATATTGTTCTATCTTGTGGACATTTATTGACTGTTATATCATTGATCATTATATTGTACTATGCCTTTAAAGGCCTACTATTATATTTTTACTTAACAAATGATATTTTATCTTTATACACTTTTATGGAATCACGAATAATCATGATATATTATGAATGCCGGATTTGTGCTCAGGCACAATGTCCACTCGATGCTTTATAAGTTGATAGGACCTACGGGTCGAGTCCGTGAACGGACATATGGAAAAGATGGCGTATTTATGGCATTTTATATGCACTTATTGAGGGCAGTATGCCGGACCCCAAAAGACCGAGGGTTTGCCAGGCCTTGAACAGAGTAAATGCATCACTTATGTTGACTAATATAATTACATTTATTGGATTTATAGGACTATGTCATTCCCTATGAATAATCTTATGTTGAGAGTTCACTCATTGATTGTGATTGATTGTTATCGATTTATTGTGGCAGTACATTTATGTTTACAGATTTCTATTGAGAGTTCAATATTCATGTTATATCCACTACTCATGATTGATTATTGTGACCTCTATTGTTCATTGGCCATTGTGGCATTTTATCCTTATTGGTTGTCACAACATCTTATCCTATGATTGGCTATCATGTTCACACTTATGTTATCTTGGATTCATATTCTTTCTATGTTAACCCTAATCAGTGTCAGAGATGGGAATTTACTTACTGAGGTTCGTTAGCACACTTCGACTTACTTATTTTTTAGGTAGGGACGCTGCAAGACTGTAGTAGGAGTCCAATAGCATAAGAGGATATTTTGAGGAATGTATTAGTTATGATGTAGTTCTCCCATGTATTCACCACCTAAGGGTGATGTTATGTTGGTTCCTATTTTGACATTGTAGAACCATATTATATATTTAAGACTTTCGCTGATTTATTGTTTAAGTTTTATATTATACATTGTTGTTATTGATACAAGGAAAGAAAAAGTAGGGATGGCCACAGGGTCGGCTCCGCAATACGAGATCTGCATAGGGTGGGTTTCTAGTCGTGACACGTAGTTTATTGAAAAGGTATTTAGGAAGTTCTGTAAAGACTTGCACATCAGTTACCACTTCTCCTCTCTAGGGCATCCTCAATTTAGCGGGTAAGCCGAAGTTACCAACTGCACTATTCTCAAGGCAATTAAGAGAAGGTTGGAGGGAGCCAAGGGAAAATGGGTTGAAAAACTCTCTAGTGTACTCTAGACTTACCAAACAACTAAAAGAACCCTAAATACGGAAACACCATTTTCACTGGCCTATAGTATCGAAGCAATCATTCCTTTCGAAATTGGCATGCCAACCCTTAAAACAGATTGCTTTGACCAAGAGGCTAATAGCCAACAGCTTGCAGAAAACCTGGACCTACTAGAAGAAAGGCACGAGCAAGCTCGAATTAGGACTAAAGCCTATCAACAGAGAATGGCTAAATGCTTCAACCAGGGGTTAAAACTCATCAATTTTCAGATCGAAGATCTTGTCCTAAGGAGGGTGTTTCCAAACACTAAAGATCCCATCATGGGAAAGCTCTCCCCTAATTTGGAAGGACCTTACAAAATAACTACGATCATCAAACCTATGACTTATTGGTTGGAAGATTTAACTGGAAAGCCTGTACCCAGACCTTGGAACATCGAACATTTACATAAGTACTATCAATAAAAAATAACTTTTAATTCTCTTTAGAGTTTTTTCACTCAATGCATAGACCCTTAAAAGCCTTGTATCCATTATAAGTGCTACAGGTCTAGTCTATTTTATTAATGCACATACCCTTAAAAGCTTTGTATCCATCACAAGTGCTACCGATCTGGTTTATTTCACTCAATGCACAGACCCTTAAAAGCCTTGTATCCATTACAAGTGCTAGCTACTGGTCTGGTCCATTTCACTTAAATGCACCGACCTTTAAAAGTCTTGTATCCATTACAAGTTCTACAGGTCTGGTCCATTTCATTTAATGCATAGACCCTTAAAAGCCTTGTCTCCATTACAAGTATTATAAGTCTGGTCCATTTCACTCAATGCATAAACCCTTAAAAGCCTTGTATCCATTACAAGTGCTACAGATCTAGTCCATTTCACTCAATGCACAGACACTTAAAGGCCTTGTACTTGTTACAAGTGCTACAGGTCTGGTCCATTTTACTCAAATGCATAGACCCTTAAAAGTTTTGTATCCATTACAAATGCTAAAGGTCTGGTTCATTTTACTTAATATACAAATCCCTAATGGGCTTGTTCTCATTACAAGTATCATAGGTTTGGTCCAATTTTTCTTACTCTACAGGTCTCTAGAAAAGCATTGTTTTATTTGCAAGTGTTGTAGGTCGGTAAATTATAAATTACCAGTATGAAGATACTTGAGAAACCTTGTTTTAATTATAAGTGTTTTGGTTCTTTATATCCTACTTTTTTAGACTTCTGAAATAGCTTATGAGTGCTTTGGAATCTTTAAAGAGCTTATGTTTTCTACTGGCCTGGATATTGAAGAAATTATCTTGAAGTTAGATATACCACAAAGATAAGACATATGTTCTAAAATGATTAAAATTTCATCTATTAGCCCAAAACAGGAAAATCACAAGATCAAAAAAAATAATAATAATAATAAAAAGACATCCCAAGTCTACGCTACTGTTGGTTCGACAGCATCTAAAGAAGCAACTTGATGGAATTTTGGATCCACCTTCCCTTCTTCGTCGTTAGTATCCGGTGCATTAATCTCAACTATGGAGACTTTAATATCATCTACCCCAGTTAGATCGAAGTCAGGATACTTCTTATGGAGCTTCACCTTGAAGGTTCATGATCGGTAACCATACTTCATCAGCTCGCCACCTAGATCCTAGACTCCAGCCTTCAGATCCACCACAGTTTGGGTTCTGATGACTTCAGCGATGTCCTGAACCTTTTGGACAGAAGCAGCCTGGAAGCCTGCAAACCTTTTTATAAGGTCTTTTAGTTCGATAAAAAAAGGGCATCCCTGTCAAGCTATAGAATGAAGTGGGAATTGGCAACCTTCTTTAGTTTTTCCTTGGCTGCCGCTACCGAGGATTGTGCCCCCCAACTGAAACCTGGCCTCATCAAGTTCAAAATGGAGGGTGTCAATCTACTCAGGATCCTCAAGAGAGTCCATGATGGCTGCCAAGCCATGCATAGCTTGGAAAAAACAAACAACACAATCAGGTCAGAATAGGTTACGTACAAACTACAGAACTAGGAAATTAAAAATAGGGAAAAGTAATATAGAACTCACCCTCATGTGAAAGGCCATTAGATCTTTGGCAATCTTTTGAGGCCTCAGCCCTTTGAACTTGCTTGGGCCTATTGCCCAAGAGTGCTCATAAGCCTTCTTCATGGTTGTCGCGTCGGAATCATCAAACCCTAAGGAAGCAGCAACGGATTTGCCCTTCCCCTTTTTATTCTTCAGAGCAAAGGGCACCAGGGGCAAAAGAGCCTCTTAAACAGGGGAAATCCCCAAATCCTCCGAGACGGTTCTCTCGGGGGAGTTGAAGATCAACCTTCATCCAGTCACTAGGGATTTCTTCAAACTCTCGGTCCTGTCTAGCACTAAACCAACCTTCATAAGATTTTTAGGGTAGAGAATGGTGTCGTGAGAATGGTTGTTGGTCTGAAGGAGCCTCTTGTATTTTTATTGAAGATCAACAGTGAAGATCGATCTCTTCCAAGCTCTCTTATCTACACAGAAGCATAGGATTAGGCTAAAAAATAAAACAACAAATAGAATAAGAAAGCCCAAAGAACGTAGAACAAAATGGGGCCTCACCCTTAATCCTAGTCTTTCGTGGGAAGGTTGAAACCTGGCTTTCAAAATCCTCGAACTCCTAGCCTCCTTTTATGAAGAAGTACCACTTCTTCCAAGTCTTGTTGGAAGTGAGTATAGAAGAAAGAGGTCTGAACCTTTTGTCGAAAGACATATAAAATATGCCCTTTGACTTCAGGTATTTCATGTCCATATTGCTCCTAATCAATGGGAGGTCTACGTCAACATTGTTCAAGTGTCCTAAAACTATGAACCCAATTAAATGCTTCAAGTTGTTTATATTCAGATCAGCGGGGCAAATGTTAAACCAATTAAAAAATTCCCTAATAAAAGGATGGAAGGGAAACCTAACACCTATCTCGAACCACTCAAGGTAAGCATAGATCTCACCTTGCTAAATACTAGAGGGGCGATTTATGGGTCTTGGTACCCTACAGGACACGTTTGTAGGGGGGTCAAAAGCAGCCCTCAGAGCATTATCATGCTCTGAGTCATGGCACTTTCCCTTTCCTCCCTTTTGTGGGATTTATCCGAGGTCTTCCCACCAATGTTCCTAGGTTCTATGAAGGCCTCTACTATCCTAACTCCAGAACCGGGGGTTGGGTTACTAACAATCCTATTTTTTACATTTTCTAATAGGCTTTTAGCTACAAGGTTAACTCCTATCTAGTCATATATCTCCAAAGACTCTTCTATTTCATGGCTAGCACTTGACTGAGCGTTAGAGAGAGACATTGTTCGAAAGATAGACAGAAGAGAAGTATGTAGAAGAAAGGTAGAAAAACGAGAAAAACAACTGAAGAAATTTAAGGAACGTTTGTAAACCAAACCTAACCGAGGTTTTAATCAGAGGGAACTCTCTGGTACACCGGAGATCACTCTAGAAATTTCTCTTGAGAGGCTAAGTGTTCTCAATACAAAATTCCAAATATTGAAAAGGGAAATGGTGATGCGCTGCCCTTTTTTTTTATAGAAGCCCAATAGGTGCTCACGTTGGGGGACATCACTTTTAAACCGCTACGGTAGTTGAGGCAATGATGGCTTCGTAATTCCAACCGACGGCTGACGCACTAAAAGTTGCATCAACGACTATCTCCTTGGAATACAGAGTGATGCATTTATAACTATCATGTGTGCAACGCCTTAGAAACCCTAACCTCAACTTTGATTATGCCCTAGAACAGAGGCTTGGGGGGTAGCTGATATACCATAAAGTGATGAATATATTCAAAGCATGACATGTGTATGTACAGAGCTCTTTAGGGTATAGGTCAAGAAAGATTGCTTTATCCAGATCAATCAGGCATGGAGGGATCTGAGGTATATGGTCCAGAACATAGCACCGCCTTCCTTATCCTACCAACCTCAGATAAAAAAATAAAGTTCAATATGGCAACTACTATCTTTGGATATCTTCAAATCCCTACTTTTAGGGCTCCTAATCCTATTCAACTTAAGAGATTTACAACCTATAAATAAAAGCATAATGTACGCCTTCAATTGATGTTCAATTCTTCTTTTTAATTACAGTCTTTTTTTATTTACTGACTTTATCATCGAAGTGGCTACCACCAAAGTATTTCCGGTGACTCTCTGATCTCAAGTTCTTAATAAGTAGCGAAGGACAAGAGGCCCTTCTGATAAAAAAAGAGCAACATAAAAAATGAAGATTTATTTGTCTATTAAAAGTTATTAGGATTTGTTGATAAGAAAAAAATAGAAATTATTCATACTTTTTGCAAATATAAAATTAGATCAAGGAATAATCAAATTTTCTATAATTTGATAAAAAAAAAAAAAGAATTTAAAAATTTATTTGAACATTAGTTTTCGACAAACCCTATTTTCATTTAGATAAGTAATCAAGATTGTTGTGATTTTGCGAGATTCCCAAAAGGTCTCTCCTAACAAACCAATTAACATTCAATAAGTGGTCAATCTCACTTAGGCTCAAGCGTATCTAATCTATGCCCTTCCTCAATTCACTGATTAGGGGTGCAAGTCGGGTGAGCCGGATTTTGGTTGAGTTATGTCAAAGTCCAATCCAAATTTTAAAATAGTCAACTCGAGCTCGACTGAAACCCGATCTCGAACCCAAACAACTAAACTCGATCCCGACCCGAATTAGAATTCAGTAGTTTCAGGTTCAACCCAAGTCTGACCCGAACCCACTTATTAATTCTATTTTTTTAGGTTTTATTTACAATTTCTTTAAATAATTGTTATTTTTTCCTCATTTTGATTATACACTAAAAGTTTCAATAATTTCTCTCAATTTTTTATTTTAAAAGAAACTAAAAATTGTTAAAATAATTCATTTAACATAATATAATTTTAAAAAATGTTACAGGTCAAAATTTTATTAAAATTATAATAAATAAATAATAATTATTGTAAAAAAGTTTTATTAATCTAAAATATAATATATAAAATATTAAATTCGAGTTTGAATTAGATTTAAAATTTAAAATTCTTAATTTAAATTCAATCTTAATTTAAATTGGAGTTGAAATTTTTTGATTAAGTCTAATTTAAAGAATAAAATTTAAATCTTAAAATTTTAAAATCGGACCGATTAAGTTCGAATTGATCGCCCAAATTACAGCCATGACAATGCTGAATTGGGCACTACTCGCGATGCACCATAGGCCCACACTTCATTCTTTTAACCGTTAGATTATATATATATATATATATATATATATATATAGATTTTCGGGACAACTGTTCCCCTACCCTAAAACCCCCTCTCTCTAACCAACGCTCTTCGAAGTTCCATCACCTGCATCTCATCCTTCAATGGCGGACTACTCAGAGACCACGCACCGTCACCAGAATGTGATCCCTAAAGAGACCGCCCTGCAAGCCCTAAACACCATAATCCAGCTCCATTTTGAGAAAACCCTAGAGAAGAAGAGGGCCGTGGACCTCCAGAAAAAGGAGCTCTGGAAGCTGTTCCAGCTCTTTTTCCTCTTCCTGGGTGTGGTCTTCGCGGCCCAGGTCCAGTCTCCCCGCCTCCAGTGCCGCCACTGCTGGGTACCGATTGGTCTCCTCTCCCTGTCCCACCTCGTCTTCTACGTGTCGGTGGCCCAGACTCTCAGGTGCATCAATGGGTTTAAGTACCAGAGGAGGTGCCATAAGCTGACCCTTGGGTTGGCCACCGAGCGGCTCAGGCAGATCAAGATGAGAATGAGCGGTGGCGATGATGAAGGTGTTGGTGTTAACGGGGATGATTTTGAGATACACTATCAAGAGCCACCTGAGAGTTACTTTGGGAAGTTTAAGAGGAATTGGGCATTGCATTTTGGGTTCTTGATCTTGATTTATGGGTTCATGGTCTCATCCTCTGTCGTTCTTCTTTGTTTCTAGTAATGCTCTTCATGTAGATTATTATTATTTTTTATTAGATTGATTGTATGGTGGAATCTGTGTTTAAAGAGGCTGGGTCCATTAGTTTTGTGGGAATCCTGATCTGTTTGGCTTTTCAATCGCAAGCTCATATTATAATCACTTCAAAAAAAAAATTCTTAATTAAAGAATCAGACTAACTCCAACCACACACCCTAAATCTCCTTCCTATTTTGTCAAAATATGCTACCCTAAATTTCCTTCCTATTTTGACAGAATATGCTTCAAAGTTGTTTTCAGGGAATTACTTTTAAAAGTATCACTCCAACAACACTCCTTATTTTATTAATTTTTAAAATTTAAAGTATCACACTTTGAGTTTATTCTGACAATTATATTTTTAACGACTAATTTTTAACGGTCAGCTTTTACAATTATATTTTTAACGACTAATTTTTAACAGTCAGTTTTTAACGCTATATTTTAACGGTCATTTTTCAATGGCTCTTTTTTAAACGATCATTTTTTAATGGTTACTTGATGCCACATCTATAAATAAGACCAATTCTTCTTATTTCTATACCAATCTTAATTCTATTTTTCTCTAACTTTATAATATTACTCATGCTTGTAATCGATTACTTGATATGCTTCTTAATGATGATGACTCTGATGATGAATTTCAATTGTTTGCAATGGCAGCCATAGAAGAAGAGGAACTACTTAGAAGGAGGCAAACACCACGCCATCTTGGTTCCGTTCTAGGTCATTCTATGATTCATCATAATAGAGTTTAAGGTCATGAAAGACTTTTTCGTGACTATTTTGCTGAAATACTTGTCTATCCTTCCCATTTATTTCGAAGGAGGTTTCAAATGAATTGTGCACTTTTTCTTCGAATTCAATCTGCAGTAGAAGCGTACGATTCATACTTTATCCAAATAAGGGATGCTTGTGGAGTTATTGGTTTGTCTTCACTTCAGAAGATAACATCCGCGTTTAGCATGCTTACTTATGGAGTGACAGCAAATTTAGTGGACGATTATTTGCAAATAGGCGAAAGTATTGCAATTGAGGCTTTTAAAAAAATTGTCAAGGCAGTTGTTTCAATTTTTGGCGATGAGGACTTAAGGTTACCAAACAACAATGACATCAGTAAATTGTTAGCAGTTGATGAACGACGTGTGTTTCCTAGAATGCTTGGAAGCATTGATTATATACATTGAAAGTGGAAGAATTGCCCACCAACGTGGCATGGGATGTATTGTGGTCCTGTCCATGAACCAACAATAATTCTAGAAGCCGTGGCTTCATATGAGCCGTGGCTTACCAAGATCTCATAATGACATCAATGTGTTAGAATGATCTTATATCTTTACTGAACTCGTTGAAGGGCGTGGTTTTGCTGTTAACTATTGTATCAATGGTCACGACAATACAACAAAATATTATCTCGCAGATAATATATATCCACAATAGGCAACATTGGTAAAACAATTCCATCTCTATAAGGAAATAAGAAAAAACATTTTGCTGTAACTCAAGAGTCGGCAAGGAAGGATGTAGAGTGCGCATTCGGGGTGCTCCAATCGCGTTTTGCAATCATGTGTGGACCAGCACGTTTTGCAATCTTGTGTGAACCAACACGTTTTTGGGAGCAAGAAATGTTTAAAGATATTATGCAAGTATGTATAATAATACATAACATGATCATTAAGGATAGGGTCGGCTCAACCATAAAACCAACAAAGCAATCGCTTTAAACTCCACTTAAAGATAAGGCCCCAAATTTAATATATTTACTGTATAATCAAATTAGAAGTCTAAAGTTAATAAAAATTTAACTCTACAAAAGACCTTAAATTTTATGAATTTATAGTATAATCAAATTAGAAATTGAAGGTCATTAAAAATTTACTCTACAAGAAAGGCTCCATGAAAAAACACTTAATTCTATTAATAGAGTTTCATTCAATATATACCCATTTTTTGTTGGTATACAATTAAATCTTATCTAACAAAAGTAAATATAATATATATATATATAGAAAACAAAGTAAAAAATTACATTAATATTAAAAAAAAAAAAATTCATTTAGAGTTGTCACTTTATTGCTTTAGGCCTCCAATTATATTGAGCCGATCCTGATTGAAGATGAGCGAAATGAAAATCAAATTGACTTCAATTATGATGCAATTAATGAAAGTCCATTTGTATCAGTGTCGCATGAGTGTACCTGAATTGTTTGAATTCATTCAAACCCATCATCGCATTAGTGACATGTAAACACATTGTCAACTCCAATTGGATCTTGTGGAGGACATGTGACAACTGCACAGAAGAGAATAATGTTTTACCAATCAAGATAGTTTAGAATAAAATGTTTTTATGTTGAGTTGGAGTTTGCTTTATCCATTTTAGTTCAAATGCTATATTATGTTTATTAATTAGGCTCTTTTAATTTATTTTAATTTGATTTTGTTTTAAATATTATCATTTCTCAACAACCACTTTTTTATTTCAACCAACACTTCAACTTTTAAAGTAAAATAAACATAAAGGCATGATCCTAAAAATATAAATACAACATAAGCCATAATTTTAAAGAAAATATAATAAATTAAAGAACAGCTATTAATTAAAACTGTTACCAACTTTTTTTGCAATGATTTCCATTTGACGTCCCTTAAAATAATTTGCTTGAATTTCAGACATGTTAGTAGTATCTGTTTGTGCATGGAGGGATATCACACGAATATCACTCAAGGTCCTAAGTCATGAATTACCTAGAAGGTGGGGTTAAATAGGTAGGTCTAGAATTAATAATTTATTTCGCATTAATTCCAAATCTTGGTTAATTACAATAATGTCACAATCAATCAACAAATCATTCAACGTGACTAATCCAATGTTTAAGCCCTTCCACTAATGAAACCACCAAGAATCAATCAATTCATCAACCAATTCAACATTCACCAAAATTAACAACTAATTAATTTTATAGCTATTTTCATAATTTAATTCAAAACCAACTAAGTCATCAATTTCTTCAATCAATTTACTAAATTAAGTTTTTCAATTATCTCAATTTAATGCTCAATTATGAAATCATGAAAAACTCAATTTCTCAAATAAAGTGGAAGCAATTCAAATCAAGCATATAGTAAATTGAAGGAAAATGAGAAAGAAGAGATTGATGACGGAGAGGACTACCAAGGACAACAATCCTTAGATTAAAACTTCGAAGGTGGGCCAATGCTTATGGAAGTGATGAACTATGACAAAAAGTGAACTATAATGAGTCTCTAAACGATCTAAGTACCGCTAGTACCGTTCTCACTAATTGTCTTCAAATTCCTCTCGAATCCTCAAGCTATCATAGTCAATCCTTCAAACATCTGGACTCCTTCATGGTTTGAGAATCCTTCAATCAAGCCTTTCCAAACCAATCGTGAATCCACACGACCTCGATGTCCACCAATCACTTAATGTCAAATCCTCGCACTTGAACTCCTTCAATCCTCAATGGTGAATTTAACGCGAATCAAGGCTCTTAAGATCTGATTGAATCGTGTGTTTTGATCAAATCAGATCAACAAAAATGAGTAGAGAAGATAATGAATGTCATAAGTTGTCACGACCCGAAACTCATCCTACGCAGATCCCGAGGACGTGACGCTAGTTGGCCACCTTGCCAGTTTTCCCCACTGACAATGTGACCAACCAAAGGCAACTTCTGAACTTTACAATGAATTGCATCCTACATGTAGGGTCAAAACAGTGAAAATTAAAACCTTTTTAATTTGAAATGCAATTCATCTAAACACATCAGAGCACGTCTAAAATGAATCACCAGTTATCTCTAAAGTATCAATATACATGCTCCAATGCATCTATTCTATATCAATGAATTACTTAAAGCGGAAGTTACACCAATACAGTTCAGCTAATCAACTCGTCTCCAATGATCAATAATCTAAATGTCTCCAAGTACCACTTAATCATAGTGATCCGACATACTATGCTAACCTCATCACTAACGATATAATATTCTAATACAAATTATGAACTTAACCTTACAGAGCACGTAGTCGACTTGACTTGGAGTTCATATCGTCAGTGTAAATCATTTGAATCATTGTGCTTCACTAGTTCCACTATCTATCTTACTGCATATCATCCGTCATAAGCTACCTGAAAAAATGGTTATAAATAAGGGTGAGCTAACAAAGCCCAGTAAGTAAAATCCTTTCCTCTATTATGAGTCAAGATTAGTTCAAGAAGGTAAGCAGTGAACAAATACAAATCAATGCATGTCAGAACAGAAGACATGATAGAAGTCACAATAGCCAGTCACCAATGTATAAATCGATAGAAATGACCCTCAGGTCCTATGGGCATATCCCAAGGCGAGTACACAAAACCATAACAAGGAATAGCCAAATAATGTGCTGCCAAAATCAGAAAACATCTGCATAGGCATGTCATCATGTCAAATAGTACAACAAGGGGTATTCCAAGGAAAAGCTCTCAAGCATATCAAGAATCCAAGGAATACAATATCAACGATGCTCAAAGATATATATAACATATTGAAACCAAGAACATATCATATAAGAGACAAGAGAAGCTATCTGTTAGATGTTATCTGTCAGGGCCCGCCATACCCTTTCGTGCTTACAGCACAGCGCTATTAACTTTTCGTGTCCTTTAGGACTCAAGTCGTACGTCATGTCTCGTATGACTACGTGTCAATCGTGCGAAGTGACGCTCACACCCACTGGTAGCCCGGTCGTGCGATGTGATGCTCACAACCACGTGTAGACTGTCAGCACCTTGTCCCTAAGGGCTGAAGTGTGTAACGAGTCAAGTACTACCACAGAAAGATCGGTTCGTGCATAGATAATTTCACAAGTTGTGGAGTAGTACTTTTCTTATCATATAACATGTACGTCTCAGCATTCAAGCACCAAAGAATTATGTATAAATCATATCAGGGTATCGACATGCAATCATTCATCAAGTCCACAAGATAGAACAATATCAATTGTGGAGATCAAGACATATCAGATAATGGAGTACGAGGTGGCAGCATGAAGAAAGAAATGTGACATGGCTAAGGAAAGACCACATAACAAAGTCCAGGTTTTACTTACCTCGGTTTCTTAGTGTCAAATTCTCCATTTACCAATACTTTGATGTTCTCTAGATATTTCAGGCATATCCTCGCATAGCCTGAATAATCATCATTAATTATAGACAGATAAGAATTTATTTATTCATGTCTTATTCATCATCTTAGGAGTCTATTAGATCCCTTAATTAGGTTCATTGGCCTATTACCCACTCACCGGGTTTCAACTTATGTTATTAAATTCCTTAAACAGGCTTAGCAGCTGTCTGAATAATATTTCAAGTCATTTCGACTGTAGTCGTTGTCAATTAAGCACTTACTTGCCCTTAGGGGCAAAATGGTAATTTTGACATTCTTGCCCTGGACCCTATCACGGTCCTCAGAATAGTCCATATATCGTATATATAAAGTTTTGAGTCTTTTGGACTTCATTTGGTATTTGTTTTTGATCATCGGGACACATCGGTCATATCTCATTTTTTACGTTGACTGTTCCGGAGTCATATTTAGCCCTTCGGTTATCATAATTATGCTTATGATAATTTATCAGATCAGTTTGGCCTTTATTTGGCCTCTACATTGCACTTACAGTGCTCGGGGGTATTTTGGTCATTTTACGTCTCGTGAGATTCTGACCCCGAATCATAATTTAATCATGTATATAATTCCACGAGTATCTGGGCTTCTATCGGTATCAATTTCGTCCAATTTGGACTTCGTATAACATCAAGGGCATTTTGGTAATTTCACATGTTGTGTAGCTAAATTTTTCGGGACCTCAATTCATAAAATGGACCTCACCATTGGGTCCAAAATGTCTGACATAATTAAAATAGACTACCTTTTATGTTTATTTGGCCCTGGGTATCATTAGGGGTAATATAGTCATTTACCCTTTGGTGTCTTTATTTTTCGGGACTTAATTTCCTAAATCGGACTGCACCATTGAGTCCGGAATGCCTGGAACAGTGAAAATACACTATTCATTTAATTTATTTGGACTTTGTTTGACATATTTAATGTCTAGGGGTAAAATTGTAATTTTTTCTATTTAATAAAATAATTAAATAATTATTTTATTATTTAATTATTTTTCCAGGGGCTTAATTGCACAATTTTTTCAAAATCTGGGCCGCTGTATAATATTCAAAACTGTTGGGGGTTAAACCGTAATATCAGAAAACATTTGGGGGTCAAAATAGAATTTTATAAATTTAGGGTTCAGACCCATTGCTTTTAGGGTTCAAGAATTTGAACCGGTCCAAAACACTGTGAACCAACCGGTTCACTGTCCCTCAGAAAACCGGGATAAGATATCCCAGTTAACCTTAATTTGGCCCTATCCGTATTCAGGTTAACCAATTTCCTTATTTTAATTTATTATATCCGTATCCAAACAGGCTGAATTCAGGTTTTAATTTAAAACCTTTAACCAAAACGGTGCCGTTCCAATTAAGAGGTGGCAGATTCTAAGTCGACACGTGTCCGAGTCGACTTGGTCTAACTCGAACGAGTTGGAGAGTCAACTCCGTCTTCCTCACCTTCTTCCCCTAGTTTTTGCCCTAATTCCAGTTTCGATTTTTCTCAATTTCGTGGATTTTCAGGTACGGTTTTGAACTGATTTCCATCCCAAAAGATTTCTGGATGTCAAGCCAATATTTTGAGCTTCGAATCCACGCATGGAGCTCGGTTTAGTCAGATTATCGTAGAGGAATGCAACTCAGTCGGGTGCCCTCATCTCTCAACCAAATCTCATGAGGTTTGGTTCTTTGTGACCCTTGAATTAGGGGCTTCAAGTCCCCATCAACAAAATCCAGTTTAGGAGTCGATTTTAGGGTTTGGGTTTCAAACCCAAGACCTACAACTTCGGTTTTGAGGGCCTTCCTATGTGATGTTGGGTCGCGGATGGTGATATTTGGAATCCCCTTGGTTTCTAGATCAGGTCTTGACATGCAGAATGCCATTTGGTTGAGGTCGATTCAGACCTGCAATTTGAGGTCATCAATGGAGGTCTGTTCACGGTTTTTGGGGTTTTCAAGCCTATCCGACCCTCTCAGTTATTCTATAACAGTCCTAAGCCTCACAGGAGTTTATATATATATATATATATATATAGTTTATATGGACCAAAACTATCAAAAACAGACCTAAAATTTAAACAGGAAACTTTTGCAGTTTTGGGTGTTTACCTCTCAAGCAGTGGGCTTCCTTCCCCCATGCTCAGTTCTGATCTTTGGTGGTTCAGTTCCTTGGCACCTCTGACCTTCAGTTGTGCCTCAGTTCCTTCTTCCCTTGTGCACCACCAATGGAGATGCCATCTCACACCATGGTCATACATACTTGTTCACATACACAAGTTCACACATGCAACCTCACTTCTCACTATTTCTCTCACCCTAACAGACCTGCCCACCCTCTATAACAGTTCTGATCTCTCTTACAAATAGCCCCCATTTTGAAGGTCCCAAAGTGAGTACATATATATATATATATTATACATACCTATACATATACATCTCTATATCTAGATGTATCTATCAGAGAATCAGTGGGATCATAGGGCTGATGTGGGCTGATGCAAGCCAATCATGTGGGGTTTGCATGCAAGGCCATTAGCCAACTTGGGTGGCAGACTTGGTTAGATTGTGTTCATATACATTTCTATTGCATGTACAGGCACAAAGGTGTTGGCAGCCTACCTGATAATTTTTTGAGTAAAATTTCTTTCCCTCCATAGGTCAAGGGTTCAATTCCCCTTGGCTTCACTTTTGACCATTTTCCATATTTTGGGCTTAGGCCCTGTTTGGCTGCGCATTAATTCAGTTTCAATGTTTCCTACCTAACTTTCATTCCGTAGCTCCTTTTTCAATGCGGTTTGTTCCAAGAGTTTCGTATTTCAGTTATCTTCAGTGTCATAGGCTCCGTGTCTTTTATTATTTATTTCGAATTTCTGTAGTTAGCTAATTCGAGTTTCGTCAGTGCTAAAATAACATTATTTCACCTAATTAATTGATAATTAGGTTCGGGCATCACACCCTCTTCTCCAGATATGTTTAATCATTTTATTGGTTTATCGTGACCACTAAGAGATTATGATTAATTTCCTTAATCGTTTCTTAAATCGGTGCTAATTAATAATTAGCGAACTAATTATTAATAAATTAGGTCGGGGTGTTACATAAGTGATCAATCTGTCACAAAAGCATCAAGATCTATCAACAATTTTGCTCTCACAAATTGAGACTCTCTCACTTTGTTTTTTGACTGCTCTCAAATATATTTTCACCTATTTTTTGCAAAGAGCTTGGTTGATCTATAATTGAGAAGAAATCAGATTATAAATCTATTTTTTGCCCAGAGTTTATTTGAACGAACCATCATTCGTTCGAACAAGTATGTAGCTTGGTTGATCCACAATTGAGAAGAAATCAGATTATAAATCTGTTTTTCGCCCAGAGTTCGTTCGAATGCACTATCATTCATTCGAACGAGTACTTGCTCGTTCGAATGAACATGTAACAAGTATCGAACCCGTATAACTTTGAGGCTGCAATAACTCGTTTGATATATGAGTTCGAATGAATGAAAATGAATGAGAACGAACCCTAATGTTGTTTGTTCAAACGAGCCAAGGCTTCGTTCGAACGAGCAACAATGAGTTCCTCATTCAAAACTTGTCTTGTGAATTGAATTTTTTCATTTGTTTATTTTTAAAGATGAATTTTGGGAAAAATAGGTCACAACCACAAGTAAATCACATACATGATGGTAAGATAAAATCTATATGCTATGTATGCATGATGTGAGTATGTGAGATCGATCAAATATAAAAAACCATTTTACCCTTCTAAAAACAAGTCAACCGATAGTGATACATGGTAATGTCTCTTAGATGAACTTGGATAAGAACGAGCATCGAGGTACTCAACTCGAATGACTTATGTACAAATTACACACAAAACACATTTTGTCTAACCGGATTCGCTAATTTACAAATTGGATCCCATGGTCCTAACAAACTCTCCATTTGACAATCCATGATAAAATTGTAAAAAGTAAAAGAAATACAATACCAAAATCTATAATCCCTAAAGAGCCAAATAGATGAAAATTATACATTTTGATTTAGTATCCTATACTAAAAATGTCACCTAATACTACTTCAAAAGTAGCCAATTTGTTTCCTGCACAACACCCTTAACTATACCACGTGAGATCACATCACAAGAGATATATCAAATAAAAATAATGAGATCACACGTCAAATGAGTATCAATATAGAACAAGGTGCAGTAAAAATGAAAGCCATATGCAATAGGATAAGAACAATGTAAAGTGACTTAAAGTTATCTCAACATATGCAAAAAATGTATATATATTACTCCCCCTCAATATATGCTCAGAATATACTACCCTTTTGTATATAACTCCCCTAATATGATATCACCATATCTCCCTTTTTTTTTTCGCGATGAAAAAGGAGGTAAACCACAAAGGAAGATAAAAGAGAAGTAAAATATCAACTTACAAGACATGCATATTGAGAAAATAGAGTACTGACAGTAAAGATGATAAAGACAATAGATATATATATATATATATATATATATCAACGATATCAAATAAAGTGGTCTATTATTTCTCTCAACAAAAATAAGCAAGAAGGTAAGGAGGAATACTGTTATAAAAAATACATGTAGCTGATGAGAATAAAAATACAAGTAAAAACCTCACTACAGACATACTCATCACTCATGTAATGTCACGCCCCAAATTTTTGCGAACCTCGGGGCACGAGTAACGAAGCCGAAGGAATAAAAAGTAAAGGGGCAATCTAAACGGATTTAACTAAACACGCATCCATTTTCATCAAGACATATAAAAACATAAAATACATCTCATAAATACATCGTTTACATGTCATTTGGGCTTAAGCCCTTACATCTCAAAATATGCCCCAAGGGCCAAAAATATTCCAAGTACATTCTCCTATCAAGGTATCATCGAGTCTCAGGTAGCCGGGGCATCCTCATCTGTAATATGTGTCCTACGAATGGGTCAACTCAACTGCTGGTACAATATAATGCTAATGCAAGAAATAAAATTAAGGCGTGGCATGTGTGAGTGTACAGTTATATCTACATGTCATTCAATATCCTCAATGCAGTATATGAACAGTATGCATGACGTATCCATGCAAACTCCATGTCACACCCATGACTCACTTTATGGACCTTCCCCGATGGCCTGAGTAATCACGTATGCACAACACCAAGTACTCAACTCACGCCATGTTCAAGGAATCACACTATGCTAATATGCTTTGATTCCACCATGCTATAATGTAATCTCAATAAAGCATCATATCCACACATGAAGCATGCTTTAAATAATGTATTACACAATAACATTCAAATCAGAAGATCCTTTCATCAAGGTTACATGCCATACATAGTCCATTCAACACATGCTTTAAGTCACATATTTCATAATCCCAACAATTCTCGAAGAATATAATCCACACATTATGCTAACACATGCGATATACACATAGTCATGATTCTCATTCATCACCAAACTTTCAAAAAGATAACAAGGAACACATAAGCATATGAGTAACCAAACAAATATGTGAATCATCAAGTCAACATAACAGTTACTCCTAAACTTAATTCTCTTTCTTACTTAGCACAATATATCGTACCTGGATGGGTTGATCTCAACCCTAAGAAATCGTACTCGCGGTGTAACTGAACTACAGTGAAAATGCAGAAGGTCAGACCACCTTTTCCTTGCCTTTCCATGTTCCTAAAATCATGAAATACAACTCAATTCATTTGCTACTTGAATTATGCTATTCATAAAATTTTATGTCTTTATTTTATGAGTTTCTATTTTACCAAATTAAACTCTACTATTGAGTCTAGAACGTCGAAGAAAATAGGTTTAGGCTTTCGCAGAATTTAATTCGGACTCCGAGCTAAAAAGGGCAAAACGGTCATTTTGCACTTTTACGGGTCCTCACATCCCGAGACCTATTTTTGCAAATCAGACTCCACGGTTGAGTCTGGAATGGTCGATATAATAACATTTCACTATTTTTTTACTTAATTCGGAGTTCGTTTGACTACGTTTCAACTCAGGGGCATTTTGGTAATTTTTAATGTTATCACAGGTCCTTTTATTTTTCGGGACCCTGTCTCATAAAACGGACCTCACCATTGGTCTCAGAATGGTTGAGATAGTCAAAATACACTAATGACTTGTCCCATTTGGACTCCGGACTATTTTGTGATATTTAAATAATTTAATTAATTTAATTAATTAAATATTTTATTCAGGTGGGGTCAAATTATAATTACTCAAAAGTTCTGGGGTCAAAGTTGAATTTTCGAGAAGTATAGGGGTCAAATTGTAATTTCTAATTTTCTTATTCCTAATTCGGATAGCCAAACAGTGGCTAAACCCAAAACAGGGATAGGATATCCCTACCTTCAATTTAATTCCAATTTTCAATTTATTAACCCTGTAGCCAAACACCCTAAACCCCATTTTAACTTAAAACATGCGGCTGACACGTGGCAGGGGTGGGTCGGTCTTGACCCGACCTGAACCCGACTTGGGACCCGAACCGCACAGTGCTTCTTCTTCCCCGTTTTTCTTGTAGGGTTGCCCTAGGGTTCCGTTGCCATCTCCGGCGACTGCGACAAATTTCTGACCAGTTTTCCCTACTTTTTTAATGTGGTTTTCTTCAGTTTTTCTAGGGGATTTCATATCTAGGGTTTATTTTTGGTTTGGTTCATTGAATCCTCACGCAACTGAGGGAAACTGAGACTCCGGTGAATTGTAACTTCCCACTTTTGACCCATGTTTCTCTACTGTTTTAACTCGAATGCTTTCCCATTGGTTTCCTACATTCAAGATGAACATTTCTTCACCATTTTAAACAAGTTCCATGCATAAAATATAAGTGACCCATTTTATTCTTTGACAACCTATAAATGCCCCTAACTCTCTCAATCCCTAACCATTTTCTTTGATTCAACTTGTAACTCCTACCATTTTCCATACTATATCAGACCCTAAGGCCAAATCAAACTGTTATGCTTTGAAAAAATTAAAAACAGAATGTACTAACTCACCTATTTTCGGGTTTTTCTATTGCAGTATCCCTTTTCTCCTTCCTCCTCCTTGGTTCACCTTTAGAGCTTTCTCCTCGTTCTCACAGTTCCCTCACTTGGTCTCTCTTTCTGTTTTCTCTTCCAACTCAAATCGCACACACATGTATATACACATATCACACACACTCTCTCTCTACTCTCTCTCTCTCTCTCTACACGGTTGGGTCTGCACACACACCCAACACACTTGACACACATACACACAGCCACTTGCATGCATAAGTCACGCCACACACACTGCCACACGCAATCTATATATATAGATATATACACATATTGTATTTAAACACACTCACTGCAACACAACTATACACACACAGCCATGCATAGCCACATATGCACCCATTTGTCTGTACACACAACAGCCCCCCATGCCCCTTTTGTATGATGTTCACTCAACCTATATATATATATATATGCATATAATATACAAAACACACTCCAACACACAAACTGCACACACTATGATACACACACACAATCCGCCCACAGCACCCACACAACCCACTTGCATGTAATTCCCACTTTCTTTTAATTCTTTATTTTTCTAATCAATGATACCCACACATATATTTTTATAATTTACTGTATGTATACATATACATATATTATGCTTTATACATATACATATATAATACACATATTACATATGTACCTTTTTTTATATACGTATGTATATATTAAATTCTGGGCACGTACACATACACTCATATTTCACGACCTATACTTATACACGTACGTATACATGCATGAAAATGCGTGCATGCACGTATCACGAGGCATAGTTCTAGATCACTCGAGTGTCGCTCGTACTGACTACTCAAAACAAATCGTTCACACCCCAAATCGTTCAGTCTATAAAATATCCCGACATAGAGCCCTAACAGCTCGGGTTACCTAGGCACTCATAACTCAGCCAGTCTACCTCGGTCTACGTGTCAGTCTCAGGTCAGGGCATCACAGCCCTATTGTCAAAACGAAAAATTTATCCTTAATTTTCCATGTCTCTGCATGTGACTAGCTACAACATCACTGATCATCTATGTCACGACCCGAAACCCACCCCGTGCGGATTCCCGGATCGCGACCGCCGCCCCGAGACCCGAAGGCCCCGAGACAAGGCTCGCATCTGCAGCGGTATCGAATAGATGTGCTACACATGGTTGCGGAAGCGTGAAAAACTTTTTCTTTTCTTTTCTCATTTTAAATTATGCACATCCGTCCGATACTGCTGTTTCCATACATAGCATACATGGTTACACATTCAGAGTATAACAAAACTTAAAGACTTCATACATTAATACAGTACATATTCGATTGCCCTGAGGGCTTATTACACATCCTTACTCTGTCTATTAATACAAAACATACTACTAATGTTCATAGGTTCTTCAAAAGAACTACTTAAACATACCCTTCCAAAAGCAGCTAGACTCATCGTCGTTGTCCTTAAGACCCTGTCTGCTGCATCACCTGAAAGGGGGGTCCGAACAAAGTCTGGGTAAGCTAATCTAAGCTTGTGAGCAATTCCAGTGTTTGTCATGGAGTTTTCAATTAGCAGTGGTTTTTAGTACATAAGAGTGGTAAAACGTTCACTGCCAATTGCTTATACAATTTAGAATACAGAGTACATGCATTCTTAAAACAAATAGCTTTGAAACATTTAAAGTATTCAAGCTAAACTCGTACTTCGATAAATAGAGTATATAACTCAAAACATATGCATTTCAAATAAATAGCTTTGAAACATTTAAAGTATTCAAGCTAAACTCGTACTTCATCAGATAAGTATATAACTTAAATCACATTAATATGTATTTGAAAGTGAGGGTAAAACCTGCTTTCATTTCCAAAATCACTTTGTCATCTTTTCTCTTTAATTAGGTGGAATCTGTTTCGAACTAGACTCCCATTTTACTGCCAATACTACCGATCTCATTTGCCTGGGGGATTAGATCCTGCTACCGGGCATTTACTGTTGAATCCCGAAGGATTTCAATGTCACATGGGGTGGTACTTAGTACCGTTTATCATGTAAAACATTTATCACATAACTTCTTCAATAGATACTTTCATGAATATTTAAAACATGAAATGTATAATTTCTACAATAGGACTTCAAATACTTGTAACTATCAAATTCAGGATATTTAACATAATTTGGCATTTAAAACTTTAGACATGCTGAAATATGTTTTAAGAAAACTATGATAAATACCAATCACTGAGCATGTCATATAGAGTTATAAAACAGTACTATTAAAAGCTGAATCATGTAAATACTGAATTTGAAACTTCAAATACTTCACATCTTGAACTTAAAACTTTTTCAAATCCATGGAGTTAAATCTCCAATTCAAACACAGGGTTACTCACCTTGATTCTTTAGGGTTAGTGCTAAAATGCGCTTTCCCACTTTCCTTGTAATTCCTAAGAACAATTCATAAACACCTCATCAACTTCACATTCATTGTAATATCATTTCGATATTCCTTAACTTATGCTTAAACCGTATTAGATCCTAAAACGATTTCATAATTTCATAGGTAATTAATTTAACTCGTACTTGTAACCTATGACATAATTTAACGTGTTAGAAATTGAATTTATTTCAATTTATACTCTTCTGGGAGTTTCATTAACTTTAATTTAAAGTTATTTATTTGACATGTTTACGTGTCGTGTCTTTTCGTATTTCGTTTCTCGTACTTGCCTTAGTATTAGTACTTTGGCATTACTCTAATTTATAGTCATCTGACAGATGCTATTCATCAAATTTTATGTCTTTTTATTTTAGACATTTCTTTTGGTCGAATAGACTCTACCATTGAGTCCGGAGTGTCGAAGAAAGTCGGTTTAGGCTTTCCTAACATTTAATTCGGACTGTTATGTGTAAAAGGACAAAATGGTCCTTTACCGTTTTACATATCACATTTTTCTGTACTTCGTTTTGTAATTCGGACTCCATTATTGAGTCCGAGATGTCAAGGAAAGTCAATTTAGACCTTCTCCGATCTCATTTCGGCTTTAGGGGTACCAGGGGTATTTTGGTCTTTTTATACCTTTTACGTGTCTTTATTTTTTGGGACCCCGTTCCGTGTTGTGGACCTCACCATTGGACTCAGAAGGTCCAAGATAGTAAGAATATACTAATAACTTGTAAATTTTGGTCAAGGGGTATTTTGGTCATTTACCCCTTACGTGTATTTATTTTTCGGGCCCCGTCTCGTAAAACGGACCCTACCATTGATCTCAGAATGTCCAAAATAGTAAAATTATACTATTCATATGTTTAATTTGGACTTCGTTTGCTCTATTTATGCCACAAGGGCAAAATAGTAATTTAACCTTATTTATTAAATAATTAAATTAATTATTTAATTATTTTTCCAGGGGTCTAAATGCATAATTTTTCCCTCAGTTGGGCCTCAGTATAATTTTTCTGAAGCCTAGGGGTCAATCCGTAATAACCAAAAGTATTGGTTTATTTCATTTTAATTTAAAACAGAAAACCAGAGGGTTCGGTCCAAAAATAAGTGGACCGGTCCGGTCTAGTCATAAACCAACCGGTCTATCCGGTTTATTTACATGTGGCTGACGTCATGATGACGTCAGCCCTAGGTCTCATTTAATTTAAACCGACACTTAAAACGGCGTCGTCTCATTAACTCGGTGGCAAGCCCAGAGGCTGCCACCTGTCCGAGTCAACCCAGCCCTATTTTTAAAACCGAGTTAACTCATCTTCTTCTTCCCCACGAGACCGACTGAAACCCTAGTTGCAGTTCCCCTTTTCTTTCTATTTCGTGACGTTCTACTCATTTGTTTCTCACTGTTTCTACCCTAATCCATTACTAGAACATTGGTTAAGGGTTTGGCATTTGTTTTAGGCTTTAAAACCTCGTCATACGTTCGGTTTTGGTTTGGATAATCCGAACTGTTATTTCGGTCGTTCATGCTTATTTCTGAACAAAAAATTATGAGGTTTCGTTTGTTATGATCCCCTTTTCATGGGGATTCATATCTTGTTCTTAAATATCAAGTTAACACAAAGTTAAAAGGATTGGGTCTTACACCCGTAACCTGCAACTCATTATTTGAAGGCCATTGTTTGAGCTTTTTGATCACGGTCATGAGTTTTTATAACCCTCATAACTTCTTTTTGAAGCCTTGATAATCCAAAACAAGTTTAAAGGAAGTCGATTCAGACCTGCCATGGGCAAGGTCTTCAATGGCTGTCCTAACTGGGTTTCGTATTTTTAGGTGGTTTGAAGCTCAAAATCCATAGGTAAACAAGTCTAAATATGTTCTACATATCATATATATAAAATGAAAGCTTTAAATCAGTTTATATATAGAGAAATTTTAGAGAGAAAAAATATTGGTTTGTGTTCTCTCACCTTTTTTCCTTCGGTTTTCTCCCTTTCTTCTTGCTTTGAATCCTTCCTTAGCTTCTCAATTCTTCTTCTTTTAGTTTTTTTTGCAAGAAGGAAGCATGGTTTGCATGCTTGGGACTTTATAGAGAAAGTGACCGACTTCTCTCTCTCTCTACTGTTCTCTCTCTCCTCTCATGACCTCATGGCCGAAATCCTTCACTTCTCAATTAATTTTCTTACACCAATTAATTTTACTTTTTCTCTATTCAGCTTTCTCTTGGTTTTTTACAAGATATTTCATATATATATACATATAATATAATACACACACTTATATGTGAAGAAACACACACTAGCCGACACACACACACACACACTGCACTGTTCACACTGTTCATATATGTATATAATTTATATATATACATATCCTCCCTTGTATACATGTATTTATATATATATATATATATACACATTTTTACACATTTGATAATACACACACACATTACACCATAATGTGTGTATGTGTGTTTATTTGTATTTAATTTTAACAATTAAATATATTCTAATAAATTAAATTAATTAATTATTTAATTAATCAATTTTTCTCTTTAGTGTAAAAACCTTTACACAACTTTTTCATTGTCTCGTAATGCGTGTCATATGACCCGGTATCCCAGGTCGGGATATCACAATCTATAGGCAGAGGAGGAGGAGGAAAGACACGAGTTATAGTATCTGTCAGTCCCTAAATGGCTCATCGCATATAGGCAGCCTCCTATATCATCGGGATAAAGTAATCTGATCTGATGTTGAGATAATGCTGCTCTATCCTGTGATCTATGTTAGTGGTGATCTGATCATAATGAAGCTGTAACCGCTCCTCGAGCTCATTCCTAGTGATAGGCTGATCGTAGGAAGAAGAAAAAGCTTCTACTAATGCCTAGTAGTCTTCGCCCAAGGGGTACGAAACTGTGATGGTGTCCGGTTAACAAGGAAATCCTTTATGTGAACCTAATCTCCAAACTGGTGTTGCTGCGGGACATGTGTGGCTACTACTATGGAGCCGGTGCTAGTTGAAGCTATTGTTGCTACTACTTCTGTTGTACCTCCTACTGCTCATTATAAACATCGTCCTCGTCGGGAGGAGCGATAACATGTCTTCGTAATCGGGATATGGTCTGTCGTGTAAATAGACCGGGTAGGAGGATGAGCATATCGGCAGTGTAGAATGGAACCTGTTGTGTAACATATATCCTAGTGATCAAGCTTTCAAATGGTAAGGACACAATGCATCTTATACTGGTGGTTGAGGAATTGATGACTTGAAGTATGTACGAGGGAGCGTCGATGGGGCAAAACCACCTAGTGCGCATAGGAGTGTGGCGTGGGAGAGTTTCAACGTATTTGTGTGGCTGACAGTATGTAACACACTACAGACTATGAGGTTGAGGATGCAAACATCCTCCTGTAGATATCTCTACTATAACATCCCAACCTAATTATAATAGAATAAATTCATTTATATCCTAAAATAGTCAAATAATAATACCGAGATTAGACCAAGCCATGAGCATAGTACCAAAAGTAAACCGAGACCGACTCAGACCAAGAATAGTAGACCCCAAAATATACCCAACTATCACGAATGAGTAGTATACAGTAAATGGGTACGAATACTGAGGTAAATAGTAGAAGTCATGATCTCAGGGAAGTACGAGATTAGGACAAGCCAAGTACGAACAAACCGAACCGATAAATATAATACCAAAAGAGATCGAACTAGCATAATAAGTTATGTACAGTAATAGGTGTCACGACCCGAAACCCACCCTATGCAGATCTCGTGTCGCGGGGCCGACCCGAAGGCCGTCCCTACTTTTTTCCGTTCCAGTATCATAATACTAATATGCAATGTACTAAAAATTTTAAACAATGAACAGCGGAAGCCTTTATCAATTACAGTAATCCAGCGGAAGTCTCTTTAAATACATTAAACAGCGGAAGTCTATTAAATACATGACATAGTTCTACATAATACAAAATGAGAACTAATCCGTAACCAGCACCCGGGGGTGGTGAATACATGGGAGATCTAACATAGACTGATCAGTACTTCAAAATGTCCCCCTACGCTCTCAGACTCCTATTGGGGTCTCGCAGCGTCATCACCTGAAATGGGGGTAAGTGGGGTGGAATGAGCTATGAAGCTCAGCAAGTAAACCAGATTTTCGACACTGGTATCGATGATTATAAAGAACGTGAATCCATGAATAAAATATGATAGCCAATCATAAGAAAGGAGATGCTGTGATAGCCAATGAGAACAGTTGCCATGATGGCCAATAAGTAGTGGGGCACAATATACAATCAGAAATAATGAATAAGCAGTGATAAGATTTCTCAACAATAACCTGTCACAATAAAAGTACTGCCACAATAAAACGTTTACAATCAAACCAATGAATAACGTAAGATAATCCATAAGAAACAGTAATCCATAAGAAACAGTAATCCATAAGGTACAGTAGCCTTTCAACAATATATCCATAACAATAATCCAATGGAGATGCTTATAATCTGTAGTAGGGAATGGCAACCCCTCTGCGTAATTCGAGGCCCGGCATACCTCTCAGTTAAACTCACATCTTTTGCCACACGTCCGTTCACGGACTAGTTCGTCACAGAAGCATCGGATGGATATTGCGACTGAGCACAATTCCAGCATTTATAAACATAGCATGATCATTTGTGATTCCATAAGGAGTATGAAAATGGAATATCATATATACAGTAAAGCATAACAGTAAGCCTTTCAAGGCACGGTTCAATATGATAACAATAGCACAATAGTCAATCAATGTCCACAAGATAGAACAATATCGTACTGTGGATAGCAATAACATGAAGTACTTTCAGGAGTACAAATTTGGCAGTAAAGAGAATAAACTTGGCTTTAGAAACACCACATGGTAGAGAAAGTGATCCACTTACCTCTATCGTGATTCTACCTCAGAAATCCGTGAAGGTACCCTTGCCTTTCGAGTTTCCTATATATCAGTGAATACGTTTCAGAATAAATGCTATTCATCAAATTTTATGCCTTTCTATCATAAGTATTTCAAATACTATTTTAGACTTTACCATTGAGTCCGGAATGCCGAAGAAAGTCGGTTTAGGCTTTCGCGGAATTCCATTTGGACCTTTGTACTAAAAAGGGCAAAATAGTCATTTTGCACTTTTGCAGTATTTTATCCTTTGGGGTTCCGTCTCGTAAAACGGACCCCACCGTTGGACTTAGAACGTCCGAGATAATAGGTTTTGACTATTCATTTGCATCGTTTGGACTTCGTTTGACCTCTTTTTGGAATAGGGGCATTATTGTAAAATTAATATTTAATTAATTTTTTATATTTGGGCAACAGTGTAATTTTTCAAAACATTTGGGGCCGGTTCATAAATTCCATAAGCTGCGGTCTGAACCAGTTGGTTCAGACCTAAAAACCCTAAACCGGTCCACCCTTGCCCTGAACCAAACGGTTCACTTCATTTGAAAAACCGGATTCCAATAACCTAATTTCCTATCCCTATCCAGGGTTTGGATAACCCCAAACCCAATTCCAATTATTTATCCATGCAACCAAACAGCCCAATCTCATTTAATTTAAAACCCCAAAACGACACAGCTTCGGTTAACCGTTTATGTCCGGTCGGGTACCGACCCGATCCAACCCAGACCCATTCCTTTTAACCCGGTAGACCCCCCCCCCGATTTTTCGATCATCTCCCTCACGTCTCCGGTGAATTGTATTAGGGTTCCGTCACCTTCTCCGGTGACGGCAACCAATTTCTGATGGTTTTTTAAACCCATTTTCAATGCCGTTTTATTCCCTTCACTTCAAGGATCTCGACCCTAGCCTCGGCTTGCCCTAAAACCCTCCCTATCTTCACGAAATAGGGGTTTAACATCTCCGGCCGAATCTTCGGCCAAGTGACAGTTTTCATTTTCATGGTGTTTTAAGCACTGTTTTGTCCCTCTTTTCATTCTATTCAATTTCTGCACTTCATGGGATCATTCCCATGCATTTTAAATTAAGTTTTTAGCATAAAATCCGTGTAACACAGATTATTCATGAAACCTGTAACTGAGAATTTCTCTCTCGGTTCTACACCATTTAACATGATTCTTTTTGCATTTAAAAGCTAATATCATGCTTATTAAGACCCTATAATCATATATAAGCTTCATGCTCAAAAACAATAAAAACAGAAACAATATCACTTACTTGTTTTTGCTTGTTTGCTCACGGTTGTTATGCCCTTTAAACCCCTTTTTGCTTCTGTTCTGAATCCTTGATAATACTCTTCTCACTCTAAGCCTCTTAGTTCCTTCAGTTTGTTTCTATTTCTTTCAACCCACAAGACCCGTACATATATATGTATATACAAAACTCCACCGCCTCTTCTCTCTCTACCTTATCTCTCTCTCTCTCTTGCAGTCATCCTTGACTGCAGAGAACTGCCCCCTCACCTGTAGCCATCCACGTACCCTCCAATATACATATATACATATATCACTTACACACACCCATCACCTTTATCAAGGTCGGTTGGTGGGTTTCCCAAACACACACAAACACACAGTGATGCACACACACACACAAACAGTGATGCACACACACACACTGATATTTGTATTGGAAGCTTCCTTTCCTTTTTCTTTCTTCATTTAATTTTATATACATAATACATTATATACATAATACATTTATATTATATATATATATATACCTATACAATACATATTTTATACATATCATTATAATCATATATATACGTATAACGGTATTTTTAATCACGTACACATACACTAATATTCCATGAACTATGCATGTGTACGTACGTATGCATGCATGGGTTGCATGTATGCACGCTTTTCGAGGTAAGGTTCCGAGTTGCTCGGGTACCACCCGACACTGGCTTTACTAATCAAAACATTTATCTTTTGAAATTAGGTTCAGTTCCATAATTATTGTGACTTAAAGTTTAAGGCAGCTCAGGTTATACTATTCAGTCGACTTGCCTCGGTAATCGTGTCGTATCCCGGGTCGGGATATCACAATAGGCATGCAGTTCGAGATGAATAGTGAGATTCACAAATAAAGTAAAATATGATATTTAAATATACGAGAAGTAGTTACAAATAACCCCGGGTACCCCAAGATTACCCATACGAGGAATAGATAGTACGGAGAGTCGTGCACGTATACCCGTACATGCATCGATGTACGTGCATAGTAGATGATATATATGCACATATATATATAAAGTATAAATTTTATATATAGTATATGTTATAGTATAAGTGTATAATACTTATATATATTCAAATATTATAATACATAAGTATAAATAAATATATGTATATACAAGCTGATATATATATATATATATATATAAAGCATGCAAAAACATGCAAATGGGTGTGTGTGAAAAGTGAGTGTCGATAGTGAGTTGGTATGTGTAATATATATTATATAATATATATACATAATATCCTAATTGAAACAAGAAAGTAGAAAAGAAATCAAAAAGAGAAAAAGAATAGTCAAGGAAATCGGCTAAGAAAAGAGAGAGAGAGAGAGAGAGAGAGAGAGAGAGACCAAGAGGGGCGGTTGGAGTGTATAGATATATATATATATATATGTACGTGTGAGTGTTTTGGGAAGAAAACAGAAAAGAAAGAGGGAAACCAAGGAGCTGTGAGCATTTAGAAGTGATTCAGAAGTTGAAACAAAGAAAGAGGAGGAAGAAAGGAAGGGTTACTGCGAGCCAAAAGCTCAGTCGGGTGAGTAAACTTGAATTCTGGCTTTTACAATTTTAAGCATGAAAGCTTTTTTAAGTTTAATGGTTTTAAAGAGCATGAAAAATGATAAATTTAGGAAGAAACCGCAGCCCATTTGGTGAAGAAATGAGTGAGAAAAACTAATTTAAAGGTTGAAGGAAAATTTCGAGTCATTGAAATTTAGATTGATTTAGCTCGTTTTATGAATGGGGAATTATTGCCCATAGGTGCAGCAACTTGTAGGTAAAATTTGGGCTCAAAACAGTGGCTAAAAAGCCATGAAATAGAGAAGAGTCAGATCGCCGAAAAGTCACCAGAATTGGCTACAACTCCCTTTTTCGAGGCCTTCCGGTGATGCAAATTCAATTCCAATATATGAATTGCCCATGAGGAGTAGAAGAGGAACCCGTCGATTTGGTGTCGAAACATCGTCGAAAAACAGCCGCCGTCGCCGGAGAAGATGACCGGCGCACGGCCGGAAAGACGTTGGTGCGTCTGCTGCGTGCATAGGGCCATGGGTTCGGGTCGAGTCAACCTGTCCAACGCAATATGGGATTGACCCTAAAACAGTGCAGCTTTGGGTAAATTTTAAAAGGTTTTAAAATGTCAATTTGGGGCTGTTTGGATGCAAGTATAAGAAATTGAAATTAAATTGAAATAAGAATAGGGATAGCCTATCCAAGGTTTGGGCTTAATCTACTGTTTGGCTATTCCAAATTGGAATAGGACTTTCTGAAATTAGAATTTGACCTAGAATTTATCATAATTATATTTTGACCCCAAGTAATAAAATAATATTTAATTTAAAGGAGAAATTACCAAAATACCCCTAAGTCAAAAAGAGTCAAACGGATTTTGATTAAAGTAAAAGAATAGTGAATTTTTATTATTTCGAGCATTTTGGACTCAACGGTGGAGTCCGATTAGTGAAAATAGGTCTTAAGAAGTAAGAACATGTAAAAGTGCAAAATGACCGTTTTGCCTTTTTTAGTACGGATGTCCAAATTGAAATCCGCGAAAGCCTAAACTGACTTTGTTCGATGTTCCAGATTCAATGGTAGAGTCTATTTAAGTAAAAAAGATACCAATAGTAAAGAGACATAAAATTTGATGAATAGCATAGTTCATATAACTATAGATTGAGATGCGTATGAATCCTAAGAACAATAAGAGGAAAGGAGAAGGCAGTTTGACTTTTTAGACAGATACAAAAAGAGGTAAGTAATATCTGATCTCTGCATGTGATACTTCCAACCATGTCAACAGTTTTTCATATATTACCTATTGTATTCCATACATGCCAGAAGTTATTTAGTCCACATTTGATATTGTTCTATCTTGTGGAAAGTGCTATTGTTTATATCTCGATCATGATTTTGTACACTTGTACATAGAATTTTTTTGTACACTTGTGCATAGAGCCGTGAGGGCCAGCCAGTTATGTTCATGGCAGTCTCGTAACCCTAGCCCTTGAAAGTTATAGTTATGATAAGTGGCTAAGAACTAGTTATAATTCTCTTATACTCTTCGTGGAAGATAGCATGGTCCTGATATATTATTAGTGCTGGATTTGTGCTCAGTCACAAACCCCATCTGATGCTTATTATGACCTTCAGGTCGAGGAAACACCAGCTACATTGCTATGCGAAACATGAGTCGTATAGTCACATTGTATACATTGCAATATTCATATAGCCTGGTTTGGAACTGAATACGAGCTCAAGGGGAATTCCGGGCCCCAGTTAGAGTGCATCCACTTTTGTTGATATCACTATCACTATTGATTATCATAGCTTGATCATATTATTTCATTATGAATGATCATGAGATTTCACAGCTTTTTATTGAGTACATATGATTATACTTGAGACAGCTCATGACTGTAGTAGTATAATATTTGTTAGCAGATCAAATCTTCATTTCTTTATCATTTGAACTTCCTACCATTTGATATTCATTGATGAGTTCTACATTTCTTGACTGGCTATCACATTTGCATTGTCCTAGTTCTTTTATTGATTATGCTTCTATATTGACCTGTACACGTGACAGAACAAAGGAGAATTACTTACTGAGCTTAAGTTAGCTCATCCTAAACTTACTAAAACATTTCAGGAAAGGAAGCTGTAGAGGAGCAGTAGCAGTAGCAGTAGCAATCAGCTAGATAGTAGTGGACATTTTTGAGATAAATGTAATGTATAATATCCAGTACAGTCTTGTAGGTCTCCCATGTCATCCACGTCTTGGGGCTGTAATGTATTAGACTTTTTAAAGTCTGTATTTTGAGAACCAAATTTTATATACATGCAACTTTCATTTAGAGACTTTCAGTTTTTTATGTTATGATATTTATTGCATGTTAGTAACACTGATTGTGTAGCAAGTTTCAGAGAGATCTGGTTCGAAAAAAGGGTTAGATTGGGGTTCGCGATTCTAGATCCACAGAGGGTGGGTTTCGGGTTGTGACACTTGCTCTAGGGTTGCACCTCATGAGGCAAAGACAAAGGAGCCATTAACCCGTAAGGTAGAAACGATAAGGTTGGCAAAGGGAAGAGCCATACCTTGAGGCTATGGGAAGCCAGGATGCTCAACTTTGGGAAGACCAAGAGTCTTAACAATAAACTCCACGGTGAGGGAGAAAGGAACACTGCAGATAGTCACTAGAAAGGCTCCTAGGGCATCATGAGAACCGAGGTTTGAGTAGAACTCTTGAACCAGGGTCTTGTTGGTCGGACTTATGAATCTAAGGAAAGGTAGCCAACCTCGTGAGTTAAATAGCCTATAGACTAAAGTCTCACAGACATCATCTAAAGAGCATACCCGCTCTGTAAGGACATGTCGAGACATCATGGTTCCTACCCAAACTAGGAAACATGTGTCGGATATTATGGGCGCCAGCACCGAAAAAAAGGAAAACATGTCATCATTTTTTATAGATTTAGAGGGATCCTGGCTGTCTCCTTCCCTTAAAGTGGTAAGGGACACCTCTTAGGGAGATAGAGAGATTGAGGAGTCCTCAACTTATTTTTGGACAAGAAACAAACAACCCTGTTACAACAAAATATAATTAAATGGAAACTAAAAATGAATGAAATAATCAAAATTACATCCCTTGTCTCCTAATTACATTCTAAAGATCCTTTGACATGATCAAATAAATAAAGTACTGAAATAAAGCAAAAACCCAAGAAAAGATGGATCTAGGGGCTAAGGTACGGAGTGGGAAGGTGTTAGGCTCCCACCCCGCCTGATCCAAATAGGTCGGCCTTGAATATTCACGTACAAGGCTATTTTTTCATGAGAAAACTGAAAAGAGAGATGTGAGTCCGAAAGAAATAAATAATAAAGAATCTGACATGAATAAATAAAATAAAATAGAAAAGATAAAAAGAAGATCTGACTCAGACCCGAAGGCTTCATACGTATCCATTCAGAAAACAAAATCAGAGACATGTAGTTCTCCGGTTTACCCTCTTTTATTAAGAGTGATAAAAGAGGTGAGATCAAAAGGATCTAAAAAAAACTGTTAAGGGTTTGAGAGCATACCTTATGTAGTCGTGGTAGTCGAGCAACACTTCGGCTAGGAAAATTTGGATCGGAGACTTCAATTGGGCAGATCTCTGGCTTGTTCTTCGGTTTGGAAAGTGTCACTTTGGCTTGCTTCGTGGAGGGAGGCTAACACTTCAGCAGGGCTTCGGCCTCAGGAGAGGGAGATTTCTTGGAGAGAGAAATCTAGAATTATGCTAGCAGCATAAGGCTATGGAAATTATGTATTTCATCCCGTTTTGTGTCCCCTATATTTTTCCTATCCCTAAAGCTGATGGCTTAGAGGCTCTATTTATAGGGAAATATAGGAATTTGATCCAAGGGTTTAAGATGAAACCCTAAAATAAAGGGCTAGGATCATGTTTTGAGTGATAATTATCTAATTAAATAAATAAAAATTAAAGAAGAATGATTATCCTAACTAAATGAATTAATAAATAATTATGATAATGTACGAACTAATAGAATTGGTGTCTACATGCAAGAGCTAATAAGATAAAAGAGAAATAGAATTTAAATAGAAAATAAACTCTAAAATGAAAACGTCTAGGTTCAATGTATCTCCATTTGGGAAAATATCAAGTAACTAGATTTATGAAAACTCTAAAAGTGGAAAGTCCTAATTAAGCCTAAATAGACTACTATCACTCAAGATTACCAAGTCGCCCTTAATTCGGTGGAGAATCTCTAGATTGCCGCAAGGCGTGGGAAATGACCAAATTATCCCCAATTCGTCACCAAAGGGATAAAATGACCAAATTATCCCAATATGGGTAAAATGATATGAAAATTATGAAAATGCCCCTCAAGTAACTAGGAAGTCCTACTGAGGGTAGGATTGTGCAAAAATTACCAAAATGCCCTCAGTGGGAAAAAAGGTACCGAATTACTGAAACACTCTCCGATGGGCAGAAAAGTCTTAACTGTAGTGGGACTCTATCAAGAAGAGTCCTACTTGGACTAAGACTCTAATAGAAGAGTCTTAACGGGAATAGGACTTTGTTAGGAAGAATCCTAATAGGAATAAGACTCAATTGGGAAGAGTCCCTACTTGAAGTAGGTTTCTTAACATAATCATTGGTTTTTACTACTTAATCAAGGGTCACAAAATGAGGTATTTACAGAATGCCCCTCGTTGACAGAACTTGTAAGCAAGTGACCATCAATGTAAGAAAAAAAGACAACTATTTTGACATTGATTGTGATTTTTTGCTTAACATGGTTAGACTCATTCCTCTATGAGATTCCTACGTATCACCCTCAGGCAAATCACACCGTTCGTAGTTCGTGACTAATAGAAAAGAGATTCGTCTTGATAGGATTATTGTGATATTACACCCTTGAAAATGACTCCTTAGAGTCTTACTTGATAAGAAATGCGATCTTAACAAGTCTTTCATGAGGTTGTGTTCTTATGAGATGGTCTTACATCCTCAGACATTTTACCTAAGAGGGAATTCCATCCTAGTATATTGGTAAGCGATAATGCAATAGTTAACTTTCTTGAGAGGAATGCTATCCTAACAGGATGATAAAATTTGATGTGATAGAAGGCTTACCCGAAAGGAATGCTATCCTAACAGGATGGTGATGCGATAGGTGGCTTACCTGAAAGGAATGCTATCCTAACAAGATGATAAAATGCGTCCTCAGACAACTTACCTGAAAATAATGTTATCCTAACAAGATAATGAATTTGTGTCCTCAGTCAAATTTCCTAAAAAGAATGCTATCCTAATAGGCTGTTAAAATACGTCCTTAGACGAATTTCCTGAAAGGAATGCTATCCTAACGAGATAATGAGTTTGCATTCTCAGACAACTTTCTTAAAAGGAATGCTATCCTAATAGGCTGATAAAATGAAGTTGCGTCCTCAGACGACTTTCCTAAAAGAAATGCTATTCTAATAGGCTGATAAAATGCGTCCTCATACGACTTACCTAAAAGGAATGCTATCCTAATAAGATAATGAATTTGCATCCTTAAACGACTTACCTGAAATGAATGTTATCCTAACAAGATAATAATACGATAGACGACTTACCTGAAATAAATGCTATCATAACAGGATGCTTCTAAAAGGACTGCTATCCTAATAGAATTTTCATAAGATGCGTCCTTAACGAATGGATTGCTAAGACAGATTACGTCCTCAAACAGTTTTTCGAGATAGATTACGTCCTCAGACTTTTGCTGAGATGGACTACATCCTCAGACGATTTTCTGAGATGGAGTACGTCTTGAAACGATTTTGCCGAGATGGATTAGATTCTCAGACGATTTGTCAAGATGGATTACGTCCTCAAAAGTTTTCTTACCTAGATGCATTACGTCCTCAGATGGTTTTTTCCCTAGAAGGATTACGTGCTCAGACGGTTTTTACCTAGATGGATTACGTCCTCAGACGGTTTTTGCCTAGATAGATTACATCTTCAGACATTTTACTTACAAGGGAATTTCCTTCTAATAGGTTGATGAAATGTGTCCTCAGATGGCTTACCTAAAAGGGAACTCCATCCTAATAGGTTGATAAAATACATCTTTAAACGACTTTCTTGAAAGGAATGTTATCCTAACAAGATTTTTAATGAGATGAGTATTTATTGGAGAATGAAAACTCCAAGGGAAGAATGACTTGATCAGATTTGTGACTTGTTGGGAAGATGACTTGTGTTAACTTCACTAGAATGATGGAATCCAGTACAACTCTATGGGAAAAGTTTAATCGAGTGTCAGACTATAAGGTCATGTTGCTCAATTCTTTTTTAGAATGGGAGAACAAGAAGTGTACTCAACTTTGAAATGAGTTACACTAAAAACAATATACTCAACTAATGATAGGAGTTAATGACAATGCTTGCCTTTGATAGGGGAGAGACAAGATATGCAAAAAGCAACCTTGACCTAGATAAAACGAGGTAAAACTCAACTAAGATAGGAGTGTGGAAAGGTATGAAAGAAAATCACATTAATGAAGGAGTAAGGAGAATCTATACAACTCAGATAGGAGTGAAGGGGATGTACTCAACTTAGATAGGAGTAAAGAAATGTTCTCATTCAATGAGAGAAAATGTTGTGAAATATGTTTTTTCCATTTTTCAAAATGATTTTTCATTTAGAGAAAATTCTGACTTTTGGCTTAGACTCTACTAGCCCCTAGATCATGGGAAATTAAGTTGGTTACTCAGGCTAAAAGAACCATTGCATGGTTTCAAGTGGTGAGATTGTCCATCTTTGAAGATGGTCAGGGAAAATATGCTGAAGCCGTGAATTCTGGGTATAAATGCTTAGGAGACTTGATCAGCTAAAGACTTATCTTCAAGTTCGTGGATAAAATATTTTTTTGCCCTTCCCAGTGATTTGGGAGATTACTTTGAAAACTTCAAAGTATATGTTTTGAGCATGATTCAGTTTAATCATTTAAAAAAAATGAGAATCATCGATTTTCACAAAATGTGTGTTTACTGAGCATATTAGGACGAAATCATTGAATGGAAGAAATTTTGGGTGAACCAAAGTGATGGAGATTTTACCCATAATGTGGGAAAAAGTTGTTAAGGCATGAAAAAGGTGAAATGGAACCCTTTAGATGGAAAAAAATGTCCTTATATTGGCATGTAGGAGCCCCTTGATTTATGAAAAATTGTATGGTTATTACTTTTAGAATGAACAAGGCATAAGAGAGCCCCCTACGAAGTAAGGATGAGTTACTTCAGAAAGTGAGTAAACAATTTGGTGTATATAAATAGGTAAGGAGTCCCTTGATGAATTCCTTCAAAAAATGGGTGAAGAATGAAGAGACAATGTGGTGCAAACTGGTAAGGAGGAAGCCTCTTGTGTAAAATCGTTTGTTATATGATCCATCTATTTGTGAAACCCTTTGAAAGAGCTCTCAGTTGAAATGTGATAATTCCTTTAAGCAAAAAAAACCTCAACGTGGTTTTATTATTAGGGAGAAACGTAAGCTAAGGTAAGTTTACCAAATGAAAGGTATATAAGGCCCCAAAACTCCTGTTCATAGTACCAAGCCCCTTGTGTGCATCTCAGTGATGTGAATAGCTTTGACGTGCATGACTTTAATGTTCCTGTCCTTTCTTATACATGACCTTCATGACCGAGCCTAAAGTAACTTTTTAGGCTGCCTACATATCTCTTTTTTGAAGAATCATGTCTAACGTAATTCATTGCCTGCTTGAAGCTCTTGAGACATACAAGGCTTGATTAACTGATTTTTTGTATCCTTGTTTGAAAAATGCTTCTTTTGATCAGGCAAAGGTTTTATTTTCTTTGCTTTCTAACCTTTCCTTAATGGTTGTTTTGTCACTTCCTTGCTTGGAAATTTTTTTCTTTAGTGAGGAAAATATTTTTTTTCCTTTGCTTTTGATTTTTCTTAGATGATTGTTTCAAACTTCCTTGCTTGGAAATGTTTTCTTTCACATGGGGCAAAGATGTTTCTTCTTTTTGGTTTTTGATTCCTCTATGAAGGCATTAAGAGAGTGCATATATATTAGGCTTCGCCCTCAAGGTTTGTTAGATGGGTTTAAGAAAGAAAGGCTGATCAATCAGGCTCAATGGTGATATAAGTGATAGGATAGATTTGGGTTGCCAATTTATGGTCTCCTATCCTTGGAATTGATTTCTTATAGGGAACAATCACATTTTCTAAACTCATAATGTTGATGCCTGCTTAGGGTCATGACCATTATCTCCTTTGGATAGTGATTAAATCAGACAAATGGATGAATTGGTGAACAATGAGAAAATCAAGATGATTTATGAAGTTTGATGATACTCAGATTCAACACATTCAATCTTATTATGAATGAGAAAATCAAGATGATTTATGAGTATAATTTCTATCTGTCTTTCCTTGTGTTTCAAGAATCATGATAAATCATACAAAATTTTTGTTGAAACTATCCTAAGAGAATCATTATTAAAACACGAGGAAAGACAGATAGAAATTATCCATAAAGAATAAAAGAATGATCTTTGGCTTGGAAAGCTCATCATTCGTAATTGCGGGCTAATCTTGGTTAATCCTTGAAGGAGGAGACCCAATGGCTTGTTCATCAATCAAACCTTGGATAGCATGCCTTAACATGGTGCAATGATCAGTGTAGTGGCCCGCACATTGATGGTAGGAACGATGCTTACTCAGATCGTATCTCTTGGGTAATGGGTTTGGAGTGGGCCGAGGATCCAAAGGTTGGAGATGCCCTTTTTTGCAAAGCTTTTGAAAAGCCTCACTCAATGATGTAGAGAGTTTTGAGGATGACCTTATGGGTGCCTTCGTGGTGAATTTGGCGGCGGTGAGGCAGTTAAACTAACAGACCAAGAGAAAGGTTGTTGTGGAGTTAAAGCATGACTGCAATCTTTGAGTTATTGGGCTTGATTTTTTGTGTAGGTTTCCTCAATGTTCCATCATTGATTGCATCCTCGATTTGGATTCCAGCCCCTATAAGAGCTTTGAAAGTCTCAAAGTAGTGGGCAAACATTGATTCACAGTAGATGGGAAGCAAGTTCTTCTTTACCATTTTCACTTGTTCGACTTCACTCAACCTGTTAACCATTTAGGCTGCTTTGGCCCTCCATTGGGTGATGAAAGTTGAAAGAGTCTCCTTGGGTTATTGTTTGGTGGTCTCAAGGTCCCTCAGTGTGATGTCTAACTCATTGTTGTAATTGTACTGCTTGACAAAGGCATTGTAGAGTTTTTCCTAGTCTTTGGGTATGGGTTTTTCCAAGTCTAAGAGCCAACATAGAGATTGAGATGGGTCTTTAGGCATGTGGTCCCTTTGAATTTGTCTAAGTCAGGCATTTTAAACTTGTGAGGCAAACATACCTTTGGATATGGGGAGACTTTATGGATATCAATCATGTCATCTCCACAGTTGGATTTGCATATAAGGGCTTCCATCTCTTCCGGCCTTTTGAGAAGGGCCTCTTCATTGATGTTGGGCTTCTCTTGAGGTTTGGCTTCATTTTAGGGCCCAATTTGTTCGGCTTGATTAAACTGATCATGTGTGGCTGCATCTTGGACATGTTGATTCTATTGGAGATGATCTTGAGGAGGTATAGGTGGTTGGTTATTAGGAGCATTGTTAGGCCCTGTTGGAACTAGTGGAGGTGGTGGTAACCCTTGTTATAATAGTTCTTGGACTGTTTGGGAGAGCCTCTATGTTTTATCTCTATAATCGGCCATGTCTTTTTTGATTTCAACTAAAATCTAAAGTAATTGATCCTGATCTACAATGACAAGGTGCAGTGATTGGCTTGATTTTGACGCCATGGTTTCCAGGCTCAACTAAGGGAATAAGAGTTACAATGGGGTAACAAACCTCAACGAATTTTTTGATCACCAAATAAGTGCAAAGGAGCTTGAATCCAAGCCAATAGTCCAAAAAGTTTGTTTGTTTTTTTTTTTTTTCAAAACTTTGAGTAGGAAAAGATCCAATCTAAATGGAGAAGAAGATCATTCTTTAGTAGAAAATGAAGTATGCACTTTTTTGAATTTTGCAATTTGAATTTGAATTTTTGAAACCCTTTTTTGAAAAAAAAAAAAAAAAAAGGTTAGGGGCATAATGCTTAGATAAGCCCTAAGTCTTAAGAGGATGGGATGGTTTACTTGAATGAGGAAAGAGTTCGTAAAATTTGGGAAGATGCAATCCCAATGGAATTGATTAGACCCAAATTGAGGGGTCAAGAAGAACCTTGATTGACGAGATGAAGATCCCAAAGAGAGGTGACTCTTGAAAATGAATTGAAACCTATCTCGAGTGGTTGACATGATAGGAAGAATTGAGAGGGGGGCCACAAATTGGAGCCTGACTTGATTTATAAGACGACTAAAATCCAAATTGTGAAATCTCAAAAGTTTTATTTAGCCCCTAAATTTTGGCATAATAAGGGAGCTGAATGAAAGTCATTTCTAGATTTTGAGGGAAATATTCCTAAAGATTTGAATCCTAACAAAGATGACCCAGACCTTTACTAGAATCAAATCATAAGGTGTGATACTTGATTAGAAATTAAGTTGATTCTAATTGTGTGATGAGAACAAACCCAAAAATTCCATTTTGAAAGTCATTTTGTCGGCTTCGACTAGCCCTTTTCCAAGCTAGTTGTGGGTACTTGTTTTTGGAAGACACCTATGTTATTAACTTGTTTGGTGTCAAAGAAAAGCCAAGAAGGTCTTATTTGAAGTCCCATTGCAGTTTGCAAAATTGGTTTTCCACGAAAAAATTAAAGTATTTTAGAAAAATTTAAAAAACAGAAAAATATTTGCAGAGTGGGATGGTAGCTCTTTGTGTGCTGATCAGCACACAAGGAGTGCCGATTGTATATCCAAAATATTTTATTATTATTTAATAAATTTAATTTATTATTAAGTTTCATATTATCATATGTTTGGATGTTGCTTTATAACATGAGATGATTAGTCCTTGAATTGTCATTAGGAGTGGTTCATGTGTATGAATAAGATTTATACACAAGAGATATGAACTGCTTATATAGGCAATTCTAGAATTGTTCGCGGCTATTGATAAGACTGGACATCTTATCTCTAAAGTTGTAATACAGTTAACCTTTATGTGATAAGGTGGTTTATCTCAACCATCAGAGTAGTGGACTCTAGGTTATTGTATTGGTTTATTGGGAATACACTGAACTGGATCACTATAAGAAACGCATTATTTGGAACTGTCACCTTTAATAAGTTTCTTATTCACTATTTGCAGTAAGCTCTTAATCTTGAGAGGATAGTGAACTCAAGTTCTAAATAGTGATGCCTTTGAGTTACTCATGAGTGAGGACTTTCAGATCAACATCTCGGTATCTTGGGAAGTCATTATTTAGACTGTGAGAACACATATTATCAAGATGGAATTTACACTCTATATATTAAAGAGATGGATATCACTTTTGTGCTAATTCAATGGGTTAATCACTGAAATCCGGATCCGATCTTTTCAGTAAATTGTTTATTAAAATGATGACCGATTACAAGTGATTAATAATTATTGAATCAGGTTCTTAAAATAATTAGAAAACTAATTTGACAGTATAATATGCAACCCTGATTATTAGTATCCATGTAGAGGGCCCAACTGCAAAAGTATAGTGCATTATAGGTTTACTCTATTCTACTAAGTTGGAGTGCAATTTCAATTATATAATGGAGTTAATTAAAATTAATTAGCTAATTAAAATTAATTATGAGATAATTAAGATTTAATTGACTAATTGGAAGCTAACTTAGTGGGACCTACTAGATTCCTTCTCTTGCCCTAATTAAGCCCTATATATATGATATGTAGGGAGCCGTTTATCATAAGTTTTTGTGCTAGACAAAAAGAAGAGGCAACCTACTCTCCTATGATACAGTTTGCCTAAGGGAAAAGAGGAGAAGACCTAGAGGAGTTAGAGAAGGAAGTTTGCATCAATCTTTTCAAGAAGCCTTTTTCAACGATCAAGATTATCAAGAACAAGGTAATTCTAAACCATCTTTTCAAGATTGAATGATTCATGTAAAGAAAAAGATCTAAATAGATTTTTGAAATCGCTTCCATTGTGGTTACAAACCCAACACCGATCGGCACTCATCTATGTGCCGATCGACACACAAAGGCTTTCAACCTCTGTGCCTATCAGTCAATAGAGAGGGGTATTTTTTAGACCTTCTTGGATTTTTCTGACTTCACGAAATTACGCCAAAAAAAAGTCCAAATGTGTCTTAGCAAAACTGGGTTTTAGATCTGAAATCATGAATCTAGGGCAAATTATATGCATGACGCTTTGATCGAGTAAATGTTTCAAGGTTCCCATTTTGATAGGATATGCCATATACCTCCCACAACTATTAGATTGTAATGACTATGGTCAAATGGTACCGCATCACGCTTTTGCATACCATCCTAAGGCTACTAAAATGTAGTGTCCCTGGTCAAGCGGTATGTGATCAAGGAGTAGAGGGCTTTCACCGGCCACACCTGTCAAGTTGAGTGAGCATATGGTGCGAAGGCTATTAACTATCCGAGGTTTAGAGGGCACGCAGTGCAAATGCAATGTATGAAAGTGATGTGTGTGCAAGGCATTCAGATTTTAGTCCTTTTTTTATTCATCCATCCATACATTCAAGTATACATCCATTCATCCTATCATAAAGTATAAAAATAAATGAATGTAAAGCAAGTAAACAAAATAGCCTTGAAGTGAATACTTCACTAAGTTGGCCATCTTTAGTCCCTAGTAGAGCTGCCACTTTGGGCGCTAGTATCGAAAAAAAGGAAAGTATGTCATCCTTTTTCATGGATTTGAAGGGATCTCGACTGCCTCCTTTCCTTAAGGTGCGAAGGGACGCCTCTTACGGGAGATAGAGAGATTGAGGAGTCGCTAGCTTATTTTTGGACAAGAAACAAGCAAACCCGTTACAACAAAATATAATTAAAAGAAAACTGAAAATGAACGAAATAATCGAAATTACATCACCTTTTCTCCTAATTACATTATAAAGATCCCTTGACATGGATCAAATAAATAAAGCACTGAAATAAAGCAAAAACCAAAGAAAACATGGGTCCGGGGGCTAAAGTACAGAATGGGAAGGTGTTAGGCACCCATGTAACATCCCGCCCAATTAAGTGAGGCAATTAAGGATAATGAGGATTATCATAAGATAATTTGCTTAATAATTATGGGCAATTCTACTTGAAAACTAATAGTCCATAAATATGAAGACAAATGTATAAATGAGAATAATTAGATATGAATTAGAGACGATCAATTTGAAAGAATATGATTTAATGGCAAAGGCTATGACTTGATAACTAATTATAATGGGTGTTAATCGAAAATTAACAGAAGAATAATTTTGGAAGATTAGGGCATGAAATACACCTAAGGCAAGACTAATGATGCATGAATAAAGTATGCTTAATCGAGAAACATTGTAAAAGTTATATGAGACTTTTGTGAGATTTAAAATGCAAAGTTTGGGAATAAATAAAATACTTTTAAATGCAATATGATGCATGTGTAAAGGAAAAAGAGAGAAAAGAGCTTTAAAAGACTCCTACAAAGTTTTGAACACAAGACCAAGAAAATAAGAAAAAACTTATACATAAAGGATAGCCACTAGGCTATAATAAATTTTGTGCTATAATACTCACATGATATGTATATAACCTAAAAGAATGTAGGAAATTCAGAAAAGAAAAAGGACAAATGTCACCACCTCATTGGACCAAACTCCTAACCAATTAGGTTTCATGCACTAACCTCATGATGTGTGATCAGATTTTAAGTGTGTGTGTATAGATTCAGACACTTGCGTGTTGTGAAGTTTGGTGTATTTTTAAACCTGGTATTTCAGACATGTAGAGAGAGAGGAAATCTAGAGAGAGAGAGTAGGAGAGAGAAAGATGAGAAATAAAGAAGGAAAGAAGGAACCTACCTTGCATGGCTGCTGAGGGTTGAAGAAGACCACCCACCAACTAGAACTGAACCAAGAGAGAAGGAATAAGAAGAAACATAGGAGAGAGAAACTAGGGGTCTAGAGAGAGAAAATGACGAAGAAGGCTAAAACAGGTAACATCCTTATTGATTATATGTTTCTTTCAATTTATTTAGATAGAATATGAAGATTTAGTAAATAAATGAACTGAAATCATGAGGAAAACCTTAGAAACATAGGTAAAACCACCATTAATGAAGCTTCAAAAGCTTGCCCAGAAGCCAAGTTAAACAAAACCCATTTGTGGTATCGATGACCATAAATAGACCAAAAATGGATCACAAAGAAATAAAAACCACACGTTTTGGAACGGAAATAAGGATTTTACAAGAAGTTGCAAGTATAGGGTGATAATCGGCTAATCATGAAAACGAATGTATTCCATGAATTCTAAGGCAGTGGCTTGTAGCCCATTAAAACTGGGGATGAATGGGCCACCAATGAACCATTTTGGTCCACTGTGCAATGAGGAAAATGGAATTACAATTTTTCACCGGAAAAATGAGCTTCACCGAACCTCGCTATTTAGGGCCTTCTTGACGATGATAATTGGTACTATGAGATGGAAAATGACATTCAGATGTGTTGGGGGTGAAGAAAGGATCCAAAATTGTGTAGAAAATTGCAAATTTATTTTTCAAAACTTTAGTTTCTGGTCACTGTCGCCAGAGGAGGTGACCGAAACCCTTATTGGAAAAACAAGGGAAAAGGTATTGTGCAAGTTAGGGCTCGGGTTGGGTCCTAACCGAATGTTTTAAATGGGTTTGGGTTTAAGTGGAACAATATCGTTTTGAACCATTAAGAAAAAAAATAAATAATATAAAGGGCTGACATTAGCATGACGAAGTGAATCGGATTGAACCGTTTGGTTCTTAACCTAATGAAACCGGTTCACTTGCATTAGGACTGAACCGGATGGCTTTTTTTAAAAGTTTTTTGAAATTATGTTTTAGCCCCAAACCTTCCTATTAATTTCAAATTGGCATAGAAAAATAATTATAAATTATTTTTAAGTCCTTTTTAAATTATGGGAAATTACCAAAATGCTCTTAGGCAAAAAATAGGCCAAATGAAGGCCAATTAAAATGAAAGAAGAGTCTAACCCAATATTTTTAGGCATTCCAGACTCAACGGAAAAGTCTGATTTACAAAATTAGATCCCGAAAAATATGAACAAGCGAACTGGAATAGTTATAATTATGTCCTAATGATAAAATAAGCTATCAATTAGACTTCGATGACTATGAAAATACATATCTTTGCATTTTGGACCCAATGGTTGGATCCATTTTATGAAAGGAAGTCCTGAAAGTACAAACACGTGAAATGTCATAATTACTAATATACCCTTAGTAATCCAAAAGCTAGTTGAATGTTAGAGATAACATATTTTGACTTTTTTAGACATTCCAGACTCAACAGTGGAGTCCATTTTAGTAAATAAAGTGCCAAAAAATGAGACACTTGAAAGTGTAAAATTACAAAAATGTCCCTAGGCTTAAGATAACTCACGTATATGCAAACCAAGATCCGAAAAAGCCTAAACTGATTATCTTTGATATTATAGACTTGATGGTGACATGTTTTTGATAAAAATATGATCCTGTAACAAATTGAAAAATGAAGAATAAGTCCTTAAGACTTAATGAAGTTAGTAGAAGTGTATATATGAAATTAAAGGTCCACGTAAATGTTATAAGGACCAACTGAACTCAAACAAGAAGTCCAAATACGTAAATCGTGTACGGAGAAATATAAGACATTAAAAGTGTAAATTACCATTATGCCCTTGAAAGGCCAAATGAGCTATAAAGTATCAGAACCCTAAATTGGGAATTTGAGGATCTCTTAATCGATTAGACTAAGTTCAAAAGAACTTAAAATGTTGAATAAAGATGTATGAAATTAAAATGAATACTAATTCAATATGCAATGTATTTTTGATCCATGATTATAGGATCACCTAAATGATGAAAAATAAAACAAGGCTATGGAATGGCTACTATGGTACCAGTATGGGAATGCAATGCTAAGAACCTAATATAAGTAAACTCGAACCCTAATATATGGATTTTTGCTCTGCCAATGTGAACTACTTGGAAGATTGCCAATCCTTGTTTCCTGAAATTGTTCATCAATAAGTTGTTTTAAGTCCACAACCTATTGTTCACTGTGATTTCCATGTTATGGAATTTGTGATCTGTTGAGATTTTATTGATTGTGAATATCTATGAGTCCTTGACTCCTTAGTTTTATCTTATCTTTGTGATCACTATGATCCCTATTGTTGTGGACATTTGTAATCTATGTATATGTACATACCTTGTGGAATTCCTTTTCTCTAATGACATTATTTGTGACTATCCGGGGTTGTGCTTGTCATAACGCTCATTTTTATGATGCTGATGACCTATGGGTTAGTGCTTGGGAATGATACCCAACACATAGTCCTGATGTGGACATCATTTTGATAAGAGCTCTTGGTGCCATTCAAGGGAACCCAGAGATGAGTGGTGAACCTGGATGAGTGTTGTTTGGGGGTAGCTAGGCCCTATTTGTTGATAGCATCTATTTGACTCAATTTGTATATTTTTGATTCCACACCCTTTGTTGATTTGATAACGTTACCTTTTGGATGTCAAATATGCATTTGAGGCTTATCTTTGTATTCAATTTGAACCCCTTTGACTTTAGTAGCTAAACGTTTTGTATTCATCTATTTGACTCAGATTTTTAGATCTATTTAACTCAGACTCTCACATCTATTTGACCTAGATTTATATATCCATTTGACTCAGTATTTCATATGTTTGATTTCACACCCTGATTGTTGATCTATTGGACTCAGATTTTTATATCTATTTGACTAAACTCTCACATCTATTTGATCCAGATTTTTATATCCATTTGACTCAGTATTCCATATGTTTGATTTCACACTATGATTGTTGATCTATTAGACTCAGATTCTTATATCTATTTAACTCAGACTCTCACATCTATTTAACCCAGATTTGCATATCCATTTGACTCAGCATTCCATATGTTTGATTTCATACCATGATTGTTGATCTATGAGACTTAGATTCTTATATCTATTTGACTCAGACTCTCACATCTATTTGATCCAGATTTGTATATATATTTGACTCAGTATTTCATATGTTTGATTTCACACTATGATTGCTGATCTATTAGACTTAGATTCTTATATTTGTTTAACTCAGATTTTTATATCTATTTGAGCCAGACTCTAAGTTCTATCCAACTCAAATTTTTATATTCATTTGACTCAGATTTGTATATTCATTTGACCTAGATTTGTATATCCATTTGACCAAGGATTCTATATGTTTGATCCTAGACCATTTGCTGACTTGGTGATGTTACCTTTGGATGATAAATATGCCAATAAGGTTTATCTTTGTATTCAATTTGAATCCCTTGATTTGGGCAGCTAAACAATATATGCTAATAAATTTGTGCTTATTGACTTGCTTAGTCATTGTTATCGCATTTGTGAACTCCTTATGAAACTGTGTTACTCTGGCCTGATGGCCTGGTTTTCTTAATCTTGAAATCCTATGATTACTCTCTTGTTATACACCTTTGTTTAACCCACGGTAGGGTAAATGATTTACTTACTGAGCTAAGTTAGCTCACCCTAGAATTATAACAATTTTTTAGGTAACACAATATGAAAGGAAAGATAATGATGGTGACTAATAGGAGTTAGTGGTATGCTTGTGGACAACTTTGACAATGTATAACTCTGAGTCATAATTTGAATATATATCCTGTAAGGTTAATGTTAATGTTTGATATTATGGCTTACTGATACTAGAAATGTTATTAGACTTGAATGACGATTAATGAGGATGGAAATTGTATTGAGAATGATCTTATTGATGATTAATAAAGTTGATTGGTTATCAGATGAATTGCATATGTGTAGCTTCTGACCTTGCTTAAAAGGAAATTTTTTTACTGTCTTGTGCAATTCATTTGATTTTGTACGACCTGTCTGGGTGACAGTGTCGGTCACCAGGCCCGAATATCCGCATAGGGTGGATTTCGGGTCATGACAATCCACATCGCCCGATCCGAATGGATTGGCTTCAAATATTCACTTGCAAGGCTATTTTGTCATGAGAAAGCTGAAAAGAGAGATGTGAGTCCGGAAGAAATAAATAATAAAGAATCTAACATGAATAAATAAAATAAAATAGAAAAGACAAAAAGAAGATCTGACTCAAGGCCCGAAGGCTTCCTACGTATCTATTCAGAAAATGGAATTAGAGTCACGCAGTTATCTGGTCTACCCTCTTTTATCAAGAGTGATAAAAGAGGCAAGATCAACTGCATCTAAATAAAACTGTTAAGGGTTTGAGAGCGTACCTTATTCAGTCATGGTAGTTGTGTAGCACTTCGGCTAGGAAAATCTGGATTAGAGACTTCAATTGGGTAGATTTCTAGGTTGTTCTTCGGTTTAGAAAGAATTGTTTCGGCTTGTTTCGTGAAGGGAGGCTATCACTTCGGCAGGGCTTCGGCCTCGAGAGAGGGGGAGTTCTTGTAGAGAGAACTCTAGAATTATGTTCACAATGTAAAGCTATGGAAATCTTGTATTTCATCCCGTTTTGTGTCCGTCGTGCTTTTTCTGTCCCTAAAACTGATCGCTTGGGGGCTCTATTTATAAGGAAATATAAGGGTCTAAGATGAAACCCTAAAATTGAGGGCTAGGATCATGTCTTGAGTGATAGTTATCTAATTAAATAAATAAAAAATTAAATAAGAATGATTATCCTAACTAAATGAATTATTAAATATTTATGATAATACACGAACCAATAGAATTGGTGTTTACACACAAGAGCCAATAAGATAAAAGAGAAATATAATTTTAATGGAAAATAAACTCTGAAATGAAAATGTCTAGGTTCAATGTATCTCCATTTGAGAAAATTTCAAGCAACCAAATTTATAGAAACTCTAAAAATGAAAAGTCGTAATTAAGCCTAAATAGACTACTATTACTCAAGATTATCAAATCGCTCCCATTTCGGTGGAGAATCTCTAGATTTCTGCAAGGCGTGAAAAATAACCAAATTACCCCTAATTCGTCACCAAAAGGCTAAAATTACCATATTAACCCTATGTGGTTGAAATGATATAGAAATTATAAAAATGCCCCTCAAGTAACTATGAAGTCCTACTAAGGATAGGATTGTGCCAAATTACCAAAATGCCTTTAGTGGGCAAAAAGGTACCAAAATTACTAAAACGTTTTTCGATGGGCAAAAGAGTCCTAACGGGAGTGGGACTTTGTTAGGAAAAGTCCTACTTGGACTAGGACTCTGGCAAGAGGGTCCTAACGCGAGTGGGACTCTATCGGGAAGAGTCCTATTTGGACTGGGACTCTATCGGGAAGAGTCCTACTTGAAATAGGACTCAATTGGGAAGCGTCCCTACTTGAAGTAGTTTTCTTAGCATAATCATCAGTTTTTACTACTTAATCAAGGATCACAAATGAGGTATCTATAAATACTGAACAAGGTTCCGAGGCACAGCTACCTAGCGAATCATATAAGAAAAGTGTCACTACTCAATGGGCATGGTCTTAGTGCCCATGATCATGTAGTATATGAAAATAGAAAAATAGGATGACACTCTATAAAGAGGCTGAACTACAGTCCAAACTAACCCTTAGTCTAAATGAAAAGACAAATAAACTAACTGAAAAGTAGAAATGGACTTGAGGACATACCGAATTGACGAACAGATTGAATCACGAAGTGATCGGTGAAAATAAAGCCCACAAAGAGTAGAATGCTCTAGCCGGAGTAGAATCAACAAATGATGAACACCGGGATAAAAAAGACACAAGACTTTAGAGAATTTGGAGAGAAGAATGGGAGAAAAGTCAAGAATTTTTTTAAAAAAGGCGTTGTTTCTCGCATGTTTAACCTAAGCAGTTATTCGTTCAAATGAATGAATGACCTTCGTTCGAACGAGCTTCATTCGAATAAGGGTTTGTTGGAATGAACTCCAGTGGCTAGTCTTCTCTCAGAAAAATAGAGTGTCTTGCTCTATTTCAGAATCTTGTGTAATTTTTAACTATAAAATAGGGGAAAACAAGGAATGTTGTCATGCCCCAAATTCCCAAAACCCAGAGAATGATTGAAAATGACCTAAAAGAATTAATAAAATGAAATTTAATGGATTTAATTGATTACATATTAATTTTTTCATATTTTCCAAAATTAATAATGAAAAATGCTAACTAGACTCACCTAAGATGAGTTCCAAATACTAGTCAAATACCTCATCAACCAATGGGCAAAAATAGTCTAAGTCGTGTCCAAGCATGACCTCCAAGATAGCCTTAAAAATCTCTCTAATGCGCCTTGAAACAATGGCCTAAAATGGCCCCAAATATTATTCAAAAATAACTTAGAAGGTTGACCAAAAATAGCCTAAGACATGGGTAAAATCTAGCCAAAAATGTTTGCACAAGATGGCTCAAATTGATGGCTAAAGTAGGCTAAAAATACCCTAAGGCATGACCAAGGATAGGTCAAAAGCCTACTGAAAGGGGTCTAAGGAGGTGGCCAAACATGGACTTGAATAATGACCAAAATGGGTTCCAACAAGGTACCCAACATGGCTTTGTATAATGGCCAAAAGTGGCCTAAAAAGGGCTCCAAAAGGTGGTGTCTAACATATGAGTGAATAGCCTTGAAATGGCTTTGGAAGGCATGTCATGGCATGCCTATGTAGCCCTCAAAATGGAGTCAAAGATAACTACCAGCATGGCCTTGCATGGGGCCAAAATAGGGTTGTCAAGGGTAGGGCAAGACATGGCAACAAGTGGCAAGGTAGCTGGCATGGCTGGCACGGGCAAGACATGGCATGGCAAGGCTAGCATGGCATGGGAACTGGCTAGGCTACAAGCGTGCGTGGGCAGGCGCAGGGGCACGCAGGTGTGCGGGAAAGGGCGACCAGGCACGTGTAGACACACAGCGTAGGAGCACGCGCTCGCAAGTGGCACACGGCGTGCGACAATAAGGCCTGGGCAACCAGCGCGAGGGAGGCGCACGTGCACACAGCTAGGCTGTTTGCTGGCTGGCCTCCTACCCCTTGTGCTACAGTAATTCTAGTAGCCATTTTTCTACAGTACCAGGATTTCCAACCTTGGCCTAAAATCTTGATTTTGACATTTTTTTTGTACCCATTTCAATTTATTTCATCACCAAACTTGGTGTGGGACCTTATAACATGTAAAATGGCCATTTGACCCTTTTTTCCTAGTTTTCGACCTTAAGTAATTTTTGAATAATTTGTCCAAGTCTCATCCTATGCCCCTATTTTCATTTCTTACCTTTCTTTTTCCTCCAAATTCATTTGATTCCTTACTTTTTTTTTGAAAAATTGAGGCATGCTCTCCCATTCCACTCAACCTAGTTGCTATTCTTGAAAAACTTCACCATAGTCTCATTTGTTTATTAACATTTTTCCTCATTCCATTCCTCTTTATCCTCCTCAACACTAACAACAACACCTAATAGAACATTTATTTTTGCACAATTCTATATTTTCAATATCCACAATCATATTTCAAAAACAAAGTAACTACTTGGAGCTCTATGCTCCTCATTTATATTCAAACACAATTTTATACAATCCAACATAAAATCAAGTTTATAACTTACACAAAGTCTAAACTTTACACATGAAATAAACTTCATGGGGCTTATGCTCTTACATACAAAATATAGTCCTTAGGCCAAATACACTTCAAGGTCCATTTTTTCCTCTATGCTCCAAGACTTCATCAAGTCTCATGTACCGAGAGTCTCATATGAAAAATGAAATCCCATGTAGGGTAAGTGCAACGACTTGTATGACACAATGCTAAACAAATAATATAGGTAAGTTGTGGCCTGTGCAAAGTGAACATTTGTGAGCTATAAGCCCTCAAATTCACTAATGCAATGTAATAGCAATATGCATGATACACACATGCAACTCTATGCCCAACACATGTCTCACTTCACGGTCCTCTCCTGTTGGCATGCAAGTACCGCTCATTTTGGTCACATTTTGAGTTTTTCACCACAGGGTCTACATGGTCATAATGCATAACACCAAAGTGCTCAACGTATTCCATGTTTCCAAAGATTCACAATATGCCTTAATTTATCATGCAATTTCTATGAGGCATTTTATTAAACACATGGGGTGTGCCTTAAATTGTGCATCATAGAATAAACAAATCATAACTTTCAAACTACAAGACTTTGTATACATGAACATAGGCTATAATACAATCAATTATGCATATATTTATGTTACATGTTCATAATTTTACCAAATTCTCAAAGAATACACAAGTACCAACCCTAGGTTTTCAAAGCAACTATATTTTAGGTGGTTTTCTAAAATCAAGTAAGCATGTAAGTCATACAAACAACTTATAAAAACACCAACAAACTTAACTCTAGTCTTTATTTAGCAAAATATCATACAACCAACTCATAAAAAACACCAATAAACTTAACTCTAGTCTTTATTTAGCAAAATCTCATACCTAGAAGGGTTTTTCTCAATCCTAGGGAGTTGTGCTTACTTCAAAATTGAACCAATAGGTAGGATTGTAGCTTTTGTGATGGGGAACAATTTCCTAGAAGGAAGCCTTGAGAGATTCCATCCAAGGTTAGAGATGTGTTTTGGAAGGTATAAAGTTAAAAAACCTAGGTTTTCTTCATGGCCTCTCCCCAAACTTGAGATTCTGCACTTTCTTCAACCAAGTTGTGATATTTTTAGTTCTTAAGTGGTCTATTTATACTAAAGGGGTCAAGGGGTGAAAAAACCTTTTTGCCTCCAATGAGCCGCGAGACCCCGTTACACTACAGTTTGTCCCGAAATGCCTCAAATCGATATTCTGCTTTAACCAAAGTTCTTAAAATTATTTTAAACAATATTTTCCCCAAAAAAAAATATTTTCCTACTGGCGGGCCCACCCAGGCTAACCTTTTGGGCCTGCTTTTCACACTATCTCCGATTTCATTCAAATTCTTACAAGAGGTGTATTTCAACATTCTAAGCATATTTCTCTTCTATGGCATACTCATATTATACTTCCAAACATAACTTATGTCTAAATGATGCATGTAGAGTGCCCTACCGGCAAATAATACATGAATAGTGTCCTACAATCAAAACAAAAAAATTTCTCTGATTTTTTAAATCTTTACAAATGTTCCAGGAACAACATATTTTAGCTAAAAACCTAATATGAATCAATTTTTCTTCAAAGCTAAAACTAATCCCAATGTTTTTGAGTCAAAAATTGAAATTAAAAAACATTTTTGAGTGAATTAAAAAGATGTACATGTGTTCTACATAATATCAATACATTCAAATGATCTTAGAACACTAAAACACATACAAAATCACTTTCCATTCACTCATTCTTGGTTACTAGACATATGTATTAATTTCAACCATGGAATGTTCTTTATATCAAGGTTGACTTTCTATGGTGTTGAATGATTTTCACATCAATAAAAGCAAACAGCCATAGTCAATCAACCTAGGAATTGTTTGCCATTTCTAATCAAATCTCCCTATCAACTTAAAAGCAAAAAATATGCAAATTGAATTTGCACTTGACTCTTCTTTTGCAAGGTAGCTTTTACACAGTTGAGTAGGCTGCTTTTTTCAAAGGATTTCCAATGCTAGCAACACACTATCCTAAAGGTAGCCATTTTCTTTCACTTTTGAATTTTTTCATGTGTGTCATTTTCTTTTTAGGCTTTTACTTTTGGTCATTTGATTTTTTCAACCTAAGTCAATATTTCTAGCCATGGACTTATTGAGATAAAAATTTAAAACCATTAAGTCCATTCTATCTACAAGACAATTTCATGTAAGAAATATACAAGACTAACACCTATGAGATCAGAAATAGATTGAAAGATTGTGTGAACCCAAATGAAAATGACTAAGTGAATATATTGTTAGGATAAAGTTCACTTATCAAGGCTTAATAACTTAAAATACACTGAATATAATTCTCTTTAAAAAAAATTGGGATTACCATTAGCAATTAAAATAAGAGAAAAATATTTTTGGATTATTGAGTTCATAAAGGTATGAATTGCACCTAACTGTGAAGGATCAAAAATCTACAAAAAAAATAAAAAACAAATCCATAGACTTAGAATAGGTAGAGCATTTAAAAATCACCTAGACTATGGAAGAGAATGCAACTTATTCTATATGATTTTCAATGAGTGAAGTGGAGTAAGAAGCAATGAAGCAATTCATAGGGCGACTCTAAGATGAGAATGAAGAGTAAAATTCCTAAATTGCTAAGAATCTCTTAGTCATCTAAGAGTCAAAGTTTCTCTTCTTAATGAAGAAGCAAATTGTGAAGTGTGATTTACACACCCCTTCTCAAGACCTTTAAGTTTATTATTCTTGACCCAAATTTGTCTCACAATTCTTTTGGAAGTAAGAGGAACTTTTTGAGTCTTGACCTTATCTCCGACCTTAGAGTGGGAATTTACTTTATCCTTTTAAAGGTTGGAAATATGCATGATCATTTGAGCCATGCTCCATGATTTTTGAATATGATTATTCATTTGTTTTTTCAAGGTAACAATTTCATATTTGTGCTCCAAGGTTACAGTGTGAGATTTTGTTTGCCTTTTCTTGGCAAAACCACATTTCCTCCTAAAGGGTTCTTTAACCATACAATGTGAGAAATAAAATGAAATTGGTTAAGGTTTGACATGGGTTCTAGATTGAGGTAGTGGGTGAGAATATTTTTGAGGTTTTGAGTCTAGTTGGGCTTTCCTCATAGGTTTACGTGGTTCAACACCTTTAGATTTTGAGGACACAAACACAATCGGCTTTAGAATGGGAGATTGACTTGAAGTAGATGTGGATGGCTTGTTCTTATTAGTGAATATGTCATATCCTAAACTACTTTTATTATTCTTGATTTAGACGGTATTAAGTATTTTAGAAAATCTTATTAGACCTATCCTCAAGATTGATTTTGACATTCCTAGCGCGAGTTGTTCACTAAAACAGTGAACTTTGGAATTCAATTCTTTCTTTGCACTTGAACTTAGTGATGAGCTTCATGTTAGACTTCTTAAGATTTATAGATTCATAGAACAGTTTTTTAAAGGCAATCTCAATGTTGTCTTCATCATTGCCCTCTTAATCACTAGACACAATGTGTTTGATGTCCTCATGATCCCCATCCTCAATAGAAGATAATCCTTCATGGACATTGGTGATGCTAGTGAAACCCAAGAATTAACTCACACATTTTTCTTCATTATCATTCTCTTTTTCCTCTTCATCATCTTTGGAAAGAGATGATTTCATTGCCTTCTTATTTCGAGAATTTTCCTTTCTCTTATTAGGACAATTGGCTGCTATATGCCCAAAGTTATGGCAATCATAACATTCAATAAGCTTAGAGGTGGATTGAGATGAAGGTCTTCTTTTGTCACCACTAGAAAAAGATTTTTGGACTTGGCCTGTTGAAGTGTTAGAATTTCCACCAAATCTTTTACTTAAACTTTAAGATCCCTTGGAATTAGGCATTCTGCCCTTGAGGTATTTGTTAAATCTCCTAACAAAAAGAGCTAAGTCCTCATCATTTATAGACTCGGGGTCTATTTCAATATCCCCTTCAATTTCTATTTGTGTTAATTTTAATCCAAGACTTTTGGTCTTCTTTGCTTGCCTAAGAGTTAGCTCAAAGGTTTGAAGTGATCCAACTAACTTATCAATAACTAGAGAGTCCACGTCCTTACTCTCCTTAATGACGGTTATCTTAGGTTGAAATCTCTCAGGAAGAAATCTCAAAACTTTTCTTCCAATCTTGGTCCTATCGAGTCTTTCTCCTAGGTTGAAAGATGAGTTAACAATGTCACTCAATTTAGCATAAAATTCGAAAAAGGTTTTTGATTCCTCAATTCTTAGTGTTTCAAACCAAGAAGCCAACATTTGAAGTTTTGGCCTCTTTTTCGTTGACGTACCCTCATGGGTAGTCTCAAGGATGTCCTAAGCCTCTTTGGACATCTCACAAGTCATAATGCGGTGAAACTCATTAGGAGTTACCACGTTAAAGATGGTGTTTATCCACTTATCTTTAACTCTAACTAGTTCCAAGTATTTGAAGGCTTGACTACGGAGGGAATTTTCGTAGTTGTGATTTTGACTGGTAGGGCCCAATGTAATATCCCGACCTGGGATACCGGGTCATCTGGCACGCATTACAAGATTAAGGAAAAAATTGTGTAAATTCTTAAGACTCGAGAGAATAATTAATTAATTTAATTAATAATTAATTAATTATATGAAATAATTATTTTAATTATAATAAATATTTTAAACACACATTTACATTACATGTGGGGTGTGTAGCATGTATGTATATGTGACCAAGCATGTATGTATGCATGTATATAGGTAAATAAATATATATATATATATAAGAAGTGTGAACAGTGTGTAGTGTGAGGAGTATATGTGTCAGCAGTGGGTGTCTCCCAACATGTGAAAGTGTATGTGTATTATATATATATAATATACCAAATATCTTGCAAATTTAATGCAAAGTAGAAAATTTGTTGAGCAAAATTTATGAGCTGGAAATCAAATTGATGAAAAATGCAGGCTAGAAGTAGGGCTACGAATGGAGAGAGAGAGAGAGAGAGAGAGAGAGAGAGAGAGAGAGAGAAAGAGAGAGAGAGAGAGAAAATGGAAGAAAGAGAAGGGTCGGTTGCCTTCTTTAAAAAGCCAAAGCATGCATTTCATGCTTACACCCTAAAGAAGCAAACCGAATAAGAAAGGAGATTGAGGAGAATAGAAGAGATCGGAGCAAGAAGAAGAAGAAAATAGTGATAAGAGGTGAGAAATACATCAAACCTTAATTTTCTCTCTCTAAGATTTAAACATCAATATGAATTGTTTTTGAGTTGTTTACGTATATATGATATTTAGAACATGTTTAAACGACAATAAGCATGAAGATTTACCATGAAAACACGTAAAAATAGTAAACCCAGATGGAGCAGCCATTAATGACCTTGCTTACAACAGGTCTGATTTTGTCACAACCAAACTACATTTGGCTTACCAAAACCTCAAACTAAGAACATGAGAATGTTAAAAATCCTAGTACGCGATCATAAAACACGAGAACTGACCTTCAAAAATCAAATTGCAGGTTCGGGTCCCCAAAGCAAACCTTAAAAACATGAGATTAAACCTACCCTTATGAATGAAATGAGAAACCCCATGAAGAGGGGATCACAACAAAACAAGTTTCATCGAATTTGGCTCAAAAATGAGCATTTACGATAAGATTATTGGTTTGAATTGTCAAACCCAAAATCTAACATATGAACCAGTTTTGAACTTCCAAATGAATGCCAAACTAATTGTTAATGTTCTAAGAGAGGATCGGGTAGAAAACAATAAGAAAACAGTGAATAAGAACACACGAAATTGAAGAAATAGCAACTGAAACAAATTAGGGTTTCGTATGAACAGTGTCAGTTTCAATGGGGAAGACGACATTGTTCGGGTTGGTTCGGGTCAAATCGGGTTCAGGTCAGAACCCGACCCATCGCATAAAACGGATTAAGTTGGACGGCGTCGTTTTGAGGTGTTATGTTTTAAATTAAAAACATTAAGGCTGACATCATCATGACGTCAGCATTACAAAATTAACCCAACCAGACCGGATTAGTTCAGTTCAAACTGGACCGGTTCACTTGCAAAGGAACTGAACCCACTGGTTCAGTCCGAAAGTTTTAAAAATTTCATTTTGACCCCAGAATTTCTGGACAATTGTACTGTGGCCCAACTGAGGGAAAATTCATTCAATTACACCCCTGGAAAAATATTTAATTATTTTATAAATGAGGTAAAATTTCTATTTTGCCCCTGAACCATAAATGAGGCAAATGAAGTCCAAATTAAACATATGAATAGTGTCACACCCCGAAGTTCTACAAACCCGAGGCGCGACTGACGAGACAGAAAATAAAATAAAATAAAGGACAAATGTAAATAAATCCACTAAGCAAGCATCCATTCCCATCAATACATACGATAACATATAATACATTGCACAACTACATTGTTCATAGGTCATTCGGGCTTAAGCCCTTACATTACAAAATACAAGTCCCATAGACCAAAATATACCACGTGCTTCACCCAATCAGGGTATCACAGAGTCTCAAGTGGCTGGAGGGTCCTCATCTGAAAAATGTTGCCCACGAATGGGTCAGCTCAACTACTGGTATGATGAAATGCTAATGCAAGAAATAAAGCTAAGGCGTGGCATGTGCAAGGTGTACATTTATATCTAAATGACATTCAAAGCATCGCAGTAATATATGAATGGTATGCGTGACACACCCATGCACAACTCTATGCCACACCCATGTCTCGTTTACGGGTACTCCCCGATGGCACGGAGTACCAATGCAATTGCCAATTTTGGGTTTTTCACCATAAGATCTACACCCTCATAATGCATAGCACCACGTGCTCAACCCACGCCATGTTCTCAAAGGATTCACCATATGCCAATATGCCAATGCAATCTCAATGAAACATGGTTGCCACAATATAGCATGCTCGAGACAATAATACATAAATCACCAGCTGATTCCACATGTAAGCATATCTCATATAATCAACTTAAACACATGTCATGATCCACGTTCATCATTCACTAAATTTCATAAAGTACAAGTAACATGTGAACATGTGAACAACCAACTCCAAATCATCAAGTAAACACATTCCAAATAAACACATAAGTCATTCCAGTCATTCACAAAACATTCCTAACTTAACTTCATTTCTAACATTAGCAAAACACCATACCTGTCGGGTTAGTCTCAACCCTAGAAGATCGTGCACGATACGTAACTGAACTGGTCAATGAAAATGCAGGAGATCAGATCGCCCTCTCCTGTCCTGTCAGTGTCCCTAAAAGCATAAATTACAACTCAGTCTATTGTCATTTGAATTTATGCTATTCATCAAATTTTATGTCTTTAATTCATAGGTTTCTATTCTGCTAAATTAAACTCTTCCATTGAGTCTAGGAAGTTGAAGAAAATAAGTTTAGGTTGTCGTAGAACTCAATTCGGACATCTGGGTTCAAAAGGGCAAAACGGTCATTTTGCACTTTTTACGGGTCCTTACATTTCGTGACCTCTTTTCACAAATCATACCCCACGGTTGAGTCCGGAATGCTCGAGATAATAAAGTTTCACTATTTGTTTACTTAATTCAGAGTTCGTTTGACTGTACTTCAATTCAGGGGCATTTTGGTAATTTTAAAGGTTACTACGGGTCTTTTATTTTTTGGGACCCTATCTCGTAAAACGGACGTCACCATTGGTCTCAGAATGGTCGAGATAGTCAAAATACACTAATGACTTGTCCCATTTGGACTCCGGATTATTTTAGCATATTTAAGTAATTAAATTAATTTAATTAACTAATTAATTAATTAATTTAATTAATATTTTATTAATATTTATTCAGGAGGGTCAGATCATAATTTTCCTAAAGTTCAGGGGTCAAAGTGGAATTTCAAAAAGTTCTGGGGTTAAAGTCAATTTCTAAAAATCCAGGGGTTAAATTGAAATTCCCAAATCTCTTATCCTTAATTCGGATAGCCAAACAGTGGCTAATCCAAAACAGGGATAAGATATCCCTGTTGCCCAATTAAATTCCAATTTTAATTTTATAACCCTGTAACCAAACAACCCCTAACCCATTTTAATTTAAAACATCAGGGTGACACGTGGCAGGGGCGGACCGCCCGAACCCGACCCGAACCCGGACCAAACCCGGACCCGAACAGTCCCCCTTCTTCCCCGTTTTCCCGGTGAGCCTCCGGTAGGGTTCCGGCGCCTTCTCCGGCGCCGGCGACTGGTCTCCGGCAAGTTTTTCGATGTTTCAAAATGCTATTCTTTTTATTTTCTTCCAAGGTTTCCATATTTAGGCTTGGTTTTGGGTTCAAGTCACCCAATCTTCATGAAATAGAGGGTCAACCCCTCGGTCAAACTTTCGGCCGACTCATTCCCCTTCATTTTTGTGACAGTTCGGTCTTGGTTTAACCCCTATTTTAATTCCAAATGGTTTCTGCACCTCCTAGGGTTCATTCCCCACCATTTAAACTAAGTTTTCACATAAAATGTCAAGACCCAACTCCTTTGACCGAAACCTGCAACTCGAGTTTTCTACCTCGTTTCTTAACCATTTTCTTTCATTCTTTTTGCAAAATAAACCCTACAACATGCTCTCTAAGATCATATACATTAAAGTAATTATCATGCTTTAAAAAAAATCAAAACAGAATGGGTCACTTACGATTTTTCTGTTGGTTTCTCTCTCTAGCCGTGCACTTCTTTCACCCACTTGTTCCAAGCTCGATTCAAGCTCCAAGACTCCCTTCCAGAACTCTCTTTCTCTCTCTCGCTCTCTGCTTTTCTGTTTTTCTTTCCTTTCTTTCCTTCTCAACCGAGACCACCTATATAGCCTAACAGTTCCACTCCCACACGTCTCTCACACCACAGCCCCTTTCCTTGACTTCTCTCACCCTGCTCAACCACCCTGCTTCCTTCCCCCCATGCAGCTTTGCATTTAATGCAAAGCTGCCCTATATACCCTATATATATATCATCATCATCACACACACACTAGACACACACACACTCCACCGACACCACACACACACACTCTCGGTCACAAACACACACACACCCGTCCAGTTACACACACACAATGCACACATGCACTGCTATACATAAATATACATATCCATATACACATGCACATACTTTATCCCACACACCTACACATACATACCATACATATATATAATCCATATGCATCAAAAAAATTAACAATAATAATGCTAATAACAATTTAATAACCAAGGAAAATTTTCATATATAAAAAAAAAAATTTCCGGGGTATTACAAATAGTGTATCCTTACTATTTTGGATATTCTGAGACTAATGGTAGGATCCGTTTTGGAGACGGAGCCCTGAAAAATAAAGACACGTAAAGGGGTAAAATGACCAAAATACCCCTTGTTCAAAATTAACAAGTTATTAGTGTATTCCCACTATCTCGGGCCTTCTGAGTCCAATGGTGAGGTCCAAATTACGAAACGGAGTACAGAAAAATATGACACGTAAAATGGTGAATGACCATTTTGCCCTTTTACATACAAAAGTCCAAATTAAATTCTTTGAAAGCCTAAACTGACTTTTTTTTACGCTCCGGACTCAATGGTAGAGTCTATTCGACCAAAAAGAAATGTCTAAATAAAAAGACATAAAATTTGATGAATAGCATCTGTCAGATAACTATAAATTAAAGTAATGCCAAAGTACTAATCTAAGGCGTATACGAGGAAATGAACTACGAAAAGACACGACACGTAAATATGTGAAGTAAATAAATTTAAATTAAAGTTTATGGAGCTACCAGAAGAGTATAAATTGAAATAAATTCAATTCCTAACACATAAATTGTGTCATAGGTTAAGAGTACGAGTTAAGTTAAGTACATATGAAATTATGAAATCGTTTTAGGATCTAATACGATTTAAGCATAAGTTAAGGAATATCGAGATGATATTACAATGAATGTGAAGTTGATGAGATGTTTATGAATTGTTCTTAGGAACTACAAGAAAAGTGGGAAAGCGCATTATTAGCACTAACCCTAAAGGACCAAGGTGAGTAACCCTGTGTTTGAATTGGAGATTTAACTCCAAATATTTGATGAAGTTTTAAGTTCAAGTTATTTGAAGCATTTGAATTTCAAATTCAGTTTACACAATTCATGTTTTTTAAAATATGCTGTTACAACATGCTGATTAAATGTTTTATAATTAATTTCTTTCTTGGAGATGTTTAGCATGGTAGGGTTAAAATGTATTTTCTTTAAATATTCTGAATTTGATTGTTACAAGTATTTGAAGTTCTATTGTAGAAATTATACATTTCATGTTTTAAATACTCATGAAAGTATCTATTGAAAAAGTCATGTGATAAATGTTTTACAAGATAAACAGTACTAAGAACCACCCCCTATGTTGGTTGAAATCCTTCGGGATTCAACAGTAAATGCCCGGTAGCAGGATCTAATCCCCTAGGCAAATGAGATCGACAGTATTGGCCGTAAAATGGGAGTCTGGTTCGAAACAGATTCCACCTAATTAAAGAGAAAAGATGACAAAAATGATTTCGAAAAATGGAAGCAGGTTTTTACCCCCATTTTATTATACGTGTGTATATGCTTTTACATTACATATACTCCATTTGAAGAAGTGTGTATTTAGCTTGAATACTTTAAATGTTTCAAAGCTATCTATTTAAGAAATGCGTATGTTTCGAGTTTTTATACTCTATTTGAGAAGTACGAGTTTAGCTTGAATACTTTAAATGTTTCAAAGCTCTCTGTTTTATGAAATGCATATGTTTCGAGTTATACTCCATTTGACGAAGTACGAGTTTAGCTTGAATACTTTAAATGTTTCAAAGCTATCTGTTTTAAGGAATGCATAAACTCTGTATCTAAATGTACGAGCAATTGGTAGTGAGTATTTTATAAACTCTCATGTGTTAAACCACTACCAGTTGAAAACCCCATGACGAATGCAGGAATTACTCACAAGCTTAAATTAGCTTACTCGGACTTTGTTCGGATCCCCCTTTCAGGTCAATGATAAAGACAGTTTTGATTAGAAGACGATGATAATGGATCTGTCATTTCGGGAAGTAGTGATTACGTAGTTTCTTTATGGAACCATGTGAATTTTAGGTACGAACTTCTGTATTAGTAAACAGTAGAAGAATATATATTAAGTCCTCTGGGCAGTGGACATGTAATATTATAAGTTCTTGAAGTTTTTAGTTATGCTCTGATTGTATATTCATGTGTATCGAAATGTGAAGAGTGGCAGTATCGGACAGATGTGCAAATTTTAAAATAAGAAAAGAAAAGAAAAGTTTTTTTCACGCTTCCGCAACCACATAAGGCACATCTATTCGATATCGCTGCGTATGCGAGCCTTCGCCCTAAGATCCTCGGGCCTGAGGGTGGCGGTCGCGATTTGGGATCCGCACAGGGTGGGTTTCGGGTCATGACACCCAACCTTCTTGGACAGAACGCCAAACCCGCTCATCCATGATCTCAAAAAAGTTCTCATACGAGCTTTCCAGTAAGCATAATTTAAGTTGCAAATAGAGAAGGTCGTGAGATTGATCCTCCTTCTCTTAACCCTTCCATTGTTCACAACATAAGATATCAATCAAATGCCTTAGAAAAAAGGCTCTGATACCTCGGAGGGATATCACACGACTATCACTTAAAGTCCCAAGCTGTGAATGACCCAGAAAGAGGAGTTAAATATGTAGATCTAGAATTAAAAATTTATTTCACGTTAATTCCAATTCTTGATTAATTACAATAACGACACAATTAATCAACAAATTACTGAACTTTGTTAATCCAATGTTTAAGCACTTCCACCGATGAAACCACCAATTCATCAACCAATTCAACATTCACCAAAATTAACAACTAAATGGATTTTATAGCAATTTTCACAATTCAATTCAAAATCAACTAAGTCATCAATTTCTTCAATCAACTTACTAAATTAAGTTTTTTTAATTATCTCAATTTAACGCACAATTATGAAATCATGAAAAACTCAATTTCTCAAATAAAGCGGAAGCAATTTAAATCAAGCATATAGTAAATTGAAGGAAAAGAAGAGAGAAGAGATTGCACACCAATTGATGATGGAAAAAACTACTAAGGACAACAATCCTTGGAGTAAAACTCTAGAGGCAGGCCAATGCTCATGGAAGTGATGAACTATGATAGAAAGTGAACTACAATGAGTTTATGAATGATCTAAGTACCTTTAGCATCATTCTCATAGATTATCTTCAAATTCCTCTTGAATCCTCAAGCTATCATAGTCAATCCGTCAAACAACATGACTCATCCACGGTCTTGGAATCCTCTGATCAAGCCTCTCCAAAATAATCATGAATCCACATGACCTCGGTGTCGATCGATCGCTCAATGTCGAATCCTTTCGATTAAACTCCTTCAATCGTCAATGGTGAATTTGATGCGAACCAAGGCTCTTAACATCTGGTCGAATCTTGTGCTTTGATCAAATCAGATAAAAAAAAATGAGTAGAGAAGATAATGAATGTCATGAATGATCAATCTGTCACAAAAGCATCAAGATCTATCAACAATTTTGCTTTTACAAATTGAGACTTTCTCACTCTATTTTTTAGCTGATCTCAAATATATTTTTGTTTATTTTTCGCAAAGAGCTTAGTTGATCCACAATTGAGAAGAAATCAGATTATAAATTTGTTTTCTGCCCAGAGTTTGTTCAAACGAACCATCATTCATTCGAATGAGCACTTGCACGTTCAAACGAACATGTAACAAGTATCGAACGAGTACAACTCCGAGGTTGCAACAACTCCTTTGATATAGGAATTCAAATGAATGAGAACGAACCATACCATTGTTCGTTCGAACGATCCAAGGCTTCGTTTGAACGAACAACAATGAGCTCCTCATTCAAAGCTTGTCTTGTGAATTGAATTTTTCCATTTGTTTATTTTCAAAGATGCATTTTGGGAAAAATAGTTCACAACCACAAGTCAATCACATACATGATGGTAAGATAAAAAAATATATGTTATGCATGCATGATGTGAGTGTGTGAGTTCCGATCAAATACAAAAGACCATTTTACCCTTCTAAAAACAAGCCGATCGATAGTGATACACGGTAATGTCTCTCAGACGAACTTGGGTAAGAACGGGTATTGAGGTACTCAACTTGAAGGACTTATGTACAGATTACACACAAAACACGTTTTGTCTAGCGGTATTAGCCAATTTACATACTGGACCCCATGGTCCTAACAATATCCATCGCCATTATTCTGTCTTCCTATTCTTGTTGTCTAACTCATAACTTTTTTTCTTCAAAAAAATGCCTTGGTTCCTCTTGTTGTTTTTGAAATCAAAACTTCTCTTATTCAAGTGAAAGCCTTACTTTCTCCTAAACACTTGTTTTTTCATAGTATTTCCATTTCTTGCAATCTATTTCTTTTTTCTCTTCCTTGAATTTTTCTAGCATCACTGCAACATGGGGACATGAATTGTATTGATCAATTTTGTCTTCATTTTTTTTCCTCTTTTAACAATTCCTTTTCAGCCTTTTTACCTAGTGGCCTTTCTAATCTCTCTCCAAAGCTACCACCTATAATATCATCTTCTCCTAAATTTATTGAATCAGGAGTAGAAGGAGAAGAGGTATCAGGACTCGCAGTTTTACAATTTTTGGACTTTTTCTTTCAACCATCCACCATCCATTTCGAATGGTGCCTCAATTCATGCCAATAATGTAAAAATTGAAATGCATGAAGTCAAAAATTTGAGCTAATTATATACTTTGAGCTAACAATGGTGCCTCAGTTGCTTCAAATATATGAAAGATACATAAAATGAACTAATTATCATATTAAAAATTAAAAAAAATTAAAAATATGAATTTCAATAATATGAATACCTTATCTTGATTGGTAACACTACTTCGATGCCTTGATTCAATTTGAGCACAATACCTACAAAACTTGTTCACCGATAGTTGAATTGCTAGCCAACGATGCATTAGAGAATTGACATTACATGAAGATGTAAATTTCTTGTACTCGTTAAAATATTCCCAAATTCTTTCCCGATATTTTTCACTTTTTTGCTCATTTCCTTGCACCACATCCATGCTAATGTTAAGCCAAGCAAATACAAGCAAAATGTCTGCTTCATTGGTAAAGTTGTGAGATCGTTGTGATTTCTTTGTGGTGGATTTAGTTTGCACATGAGTTTGAGATGGCATAGCAAATTGATCCGAATATTGATTGGCCTAATTATAATTTTTCGTCCAATTTGAATCATCATGGTTCGACCCTCCGTAAAAAAGATTGGTGTAATACACGTTATTTTGAGAATCCATCTACAAACATATTATATATTATACACAAATAAAATAAAATAAATTATTTAAAATAATTCTAAATTAGCACCCATTTAATTTAACTAAATATTAAACAAAAATTAAAAATACTTAATGCAAATTTTACAATTTAATAGATCATAATGAAAAATATATATTTAATTAATCTATAACTCACACAAATTACATTAAATAAAATTTTTAATTAATTAATTTAACTCATCCCATATTTAATAAAAACAACACGTTAACTCATTTACCCACACACATCACAGGCTATTGTTCCAATAAAACATAAAACTGTTGGGTTCGTAACCACAACGGAAGCGATTTCAAAAATCTATTTGGATCTATTTCTTTACATGAAGCATACAATCTTGAAAAGAGGGTTAGAATTACCTTGTTCTTTATTGTTGAAGAAGAATTATTGAAACGATTGATGCAATCTTCCTTCTCTTTCTCCTCTAAGTATTCTCCTATTTTCTCTTAGGCAAACCATATCGTAAGAGAGTGGGCTGCCTCTTATTTTTGTCTAGCACAACAACTTAACTTATGATAAACGGCTCCCTACATATCATATATATAGGGCTTAATTAGGGCAAGAGAAAGGATAGAATGGGTCCCACTAAATTAGCTTCCAATTAATCAATTTAATATTAATTAATGTTCTCTCTTCACTTAATTTAATTTATCCAATCACTCTTGATAGAATACATTGAATTAAAGAACTATGTTGACTCTGATTCCATTATTTGAATAGATATGTAGGATGCCTCATGGGCCCGAGTCTACTATTTTCCTTTCAGCAATCTACTTTATGTCTTTTTATTATTTCATTCATGTCAATCTCTCTCTCACATCCCATCACTCTCTATTATTATTATTGTCTTTTTTTCTTATTTCATTCATGTCAATCTCTCTCCTCACTCCTTTCTTTTAGCTTATATACCTTATTTATTGGATTTATCTTATTCGTTCATGTCATTACTATCATCATCTCTGTATACTTACTCATCATCTTATTTGTGTTATGGAATATTAAGCCTTGTGGATGAACACTTGAGGCCAGTCTATTCAGACTGGGCGGGATGGGTGCCTAATCACTTCCCATCTTGTACCTTAGCTCCCGGATTCGAAATTCTTTTGTTCATTGGAGATTAGTTTTTCTTTACTTTATTTTAACCCATGTCAAGGGGTTTAGTATGTAAATAGGACCAAAGCAATGTAATTCATAATTTCTTTGTTATTATTTTTACATGTATTTTTCATGGGTTATATCAAGTTTTCTTATTATTTAGCCTAAAACAAGCTAGTGACTCCTTTATGTATTCATGTACACCCCAATCCAAAAAGAGGGTGTGTTCATCTCCCACTTTGAGGGAGAGAACTTTAAAAGTCGTGTCTAGATTTTTCTAGCGCCTACGTTCACAAAGGCAACTAGTGAAACCAGTCCAATGCTGGCCCTTTCAAATTTGTCACGAATAGCTTATATATTATTGTATTAGTTCCTCCATAGAGCGCTATTACATGGTGAAACTGAGACAAATGGTCTATTGGATCAGATTTCTAACCAGATAGTTCAAATTTTGGAAGGATAAACTTCTTTGGCCACTCCTTGCAATAATTTTAGCAGTAAATAGGGTTCTTGACATTCCAAATACAGCATAGACATATTGGTCATCGGGGTTAAATGCATACTCCCTTTCTGTTCAGCCATAGCGACATCCTAGGATTCTACCTCCAGCTCAATTTATCAAAGTGATCTCAATTAATGCTGAAATAGCGAAGGGTGTTGAAACGCATCACCATGGATAGGATATGCTGGAGGTTAACTCTGTTATCCCCCTACCTGCACTAGGGACATATGGACTGGTGACCATATAGGTGCTATTGGGGGCATTAGTGCTCATGGTAGCACTAGTGCTGGATGTGGCACTAGTGTCGGTCTTTGTTGTCAGTCTTGGAGTAGTTGTACCACCATTTGGGCCAAAGGCTCCACTTGTTGAATGAGGGCATCATTCCTCTAATCTTGTTGATGGTTTCCCTAATTGTAGTAGTTGTGTCATTTTTTAGAAGATTAAGATTGCTGGGATATTACTTGTCAGTTCCTTGGTCGAAGTTTTGGTGTCATTTCAATTGAGATTGAATTTGTAAGAACATAGAAAATTCTATCATTCCCACATACGATGCCAAACTGTTATTGTCAAGAGTTGGTCATTCAAGGATATTATTTGACAGACCTACAAAAAAATCAAAGGTCAGGATTCACCATTGAGGGCTCGGTGAATTTCCCTTCGCCGATTAAGTTAGTTATGGCTCAAAATTCTAATATGAACTTACTTCAAGGAAAAAGGGCCTACCTTTCATACCTTCTTGGTTTGCTTTTATAGGAATGAAAATATCATTTTGAATCTTCAGGATCCCTGATCTTCCGGGATTGAGAAATTATTAAGATTCTATTATTTATTCAAGTATGGGATTAGACTTTCGATCGTATTATAACCCTTTAGGTTTGGTAAATTCGACCTCCCTTTGGCACCTGTTTGGAATGGACCACATCATTTACCAAGGTCAGAACAAGTCCTTCTCTTCACCCATGATCTTCCTTGTGTGGGCCTAGAAAATTTGGGGCTCATTAGTAAGTAAGACAACAATCATAATTAATTGAACCTAACTTTATTAGTAATATTTAATTAACTAAAATTATGTATATAATATACATTCTTTGTTAAAGTGTGCTTTCACACACCCACCATGGCCAAATCACCAAGGTGATGGCTATTTTC